>JBBPCX010000040.1:7673960-7690075 GCA_037974365.1 Hydrocynus forskahlii | reverse complement strand
CTCTCTCTCTCTCTCTCTCTCTCTCTCTCTCTCTCTCTCTCTCTCTCTCTCTCTCTCTCTCTCTCTCTCACACAGATACTAGGCAGAGCTTTCACCACAGACATACTTACTCAAAGAACTTACATTAAAATACACACACATGTGCGCACACATAGCAAGCAGCCCCTTGGCCTTTAGAGGGCAGGCAAACACTAGAAATAGAGAACATAAGAAGGGGGAGGAGGGGAGGACAAAAAAGAACACAAGAGAGAAAATGTGTGTGTGTTTGTGTGTGTGTTTGTGGGAGAGAGAGAGTGTGTAAATGTTCCACAAGTGTACATGAGTGAGACAGAAAGAGTGTGCAACAGAAAACGAGGGTGAAAAAAAAATAGAGAGGATGAAAAAAGAAAAATAGTGTGGGGGTGCAAAGAGAGAGACAGACAGAGCGAGAGAGGGAGTGAGAGAGAGACACAGAGAGAAAGCAGCACAACTGTTGTTTATGAAAAGCCTCATTCTAAGTAGTAGGTCACAGTAAATGAACTTCTAATCTCAGTCTCAGTGTCCAGTACTGTGAATATAATGTTCCAGAGCAGAGCTCTGTGTGTGTGTGTGTGTGTGTGTGTGTGTGTGTGTATGTAAGCATGTTTCACTGAGCTAACAGAGATTGACCACGACAGTAGTCCAGGCACACATAAAGACGATTAAAGCCCATGGGGGCACAATCAGAGCTTTGTGTAATTCTCTGGCACCCACCATACCCCCATAGAAAACACACACAAGGTACAATTCCACCTGCTTTGTGCCACCTTGTTTGACAGATAGAGTGGTGCCACCCTTGTACTGTGGTCTACAGATTAGACAAATTCCATCAGTAGTCTGAGATTACTGCATGTGACTGTCTGAGCATCGACCTCTCACATCAGCTGCTCGGTACATCACATGGACATTTCAGGATGAACAGGGCGACAGAGGTGGTCCAAAATCACATGGAATAAAATGTCCATTAACAGTTAAGAAGGCTTTACTTCCTTCCTCTGAAAAGTGTTAGTGATATGAGGTTTTGTTTCAGGAGTGATGACGTTTCAGTGACTGACAGTGTCACTGCAATTACATAATTGATTAATCAGCATTTCAAATAACAGCATCCAGGCCTTTTCTATCACTGCACTGTAGGGGTGGGCAATATGACAATGTGTTACTGTGCAAAATTAGATAATAGGCAGCTGAATATTTGTGTGAAATATACTGACAAATAATGGTTTCATTGCTTAAATGAGGCCCATAATAAGCAACTTGAATTAATATACTGTTGCTGTCCTTATGTTCACTGTTAACAGAATAAAAAGTGTAACAAACTGAGGTACTGTTCTTAAAGAGATATGTTACAAATAAAGAAAAGAGGCCTCCACACACTTGCTCCTAACTGTACAATAAGAGGAAATAAAACAATGAGATAATAAATATATAGACTAATGTTACAGCCCATTATGCTGCAGCATCATTTACACATTTTAATAAGCCATTTAATAATGGCATTTTTATTTTAGTAGACAAGCTGTGTGTTAAAAGTTCTCATCAGCTGAGCTGGAGGAGCTGATAGTGCTTTTCCATGTGAAATGTTTACAGAAAGCGTTGTATTTTAAGCCAATTAAGCAGTTTTAGGTAGACAGCAAATGGGTGCAACAGGAACAGCTACAGAACGTCCAATAATTTTTTGAACTAAATACTTACAATAAACAGATGCAATACAGCTGAAATGTTCTACTGACTAGCATTAATAATGGAACATTGTGATCTTCAGCAATTTGTGTGAGGGTAACCTGCTCTTTATTAGACATGAAAACCTACTGCTTTAATTCCCACTGGCTAAAGAATGTCCCTGGCTTGATTAACGTAAACATGGTCTCCAGAACCCATTATTTTTTGTTTTAACTTGGACTACACTTGCATTTTATCTATTTTCAAATATGCATGTCTGCACTGAACACATTGTAAAGCCAGGTTGCATTTGAATTACATTTCCAACTGTCCACCACGTTTTGAATCTACTACAGACTTCTACATTTTCCTCTGTGCTGCTGAATGTTTCAGTCTGTTAGAAATGCTACAGATGCTACAAGGTGGTCTGAGCCACAAATTTGACTTAAAAACAGCAATGTAAGGATGTGTGAATTTTGCAAACGTTCAGTTAAAGAAAGTGTCATCAATATTAACAGGTTTATGCAACTACAATAAACTGTATAGCAACAAGTAGCTGATTGGTAAAAAAAAAAATACTGGATACATTTCCAAAAATTACATGTTCATTTTTTAAATAAATAAAAATAATAGTAACCTTTTTCATAACTGTTTTAAATGCAGCACTATTTTACTGGTGTATTTTGTCTTTTCCGACTTTTACAAACCTCTGAAAAATGAAAGGGCCATTGACCCACTCTTACTTCACCATGCACTATGCAGTCCGATTTTTAAAGAAATGTTTAATTGCCCTAATCTAAAGAAAGGAGTGATAGCTGGTGTATAGTAAGACAGTAAAAGGTTATGAGTAACTTATGAGTAACTATATAAGTCTGTACCAGTATAACTGATGTATAGTTTATAATGTTTCAGTATAAGGTTATCGAGTTAACTAATTTACTGCTGCTTCCTTCACAACCAAAAATGATAATTGAAAAAAAAAAATGAACAAAAAAAAAACAGTTTTTTGTGTTTTCATTCCAATTTACACTGGGTTTTGATGAAAAGTGTTTAATGTTTTGCCTTAGTTTCTTTTCTGGTATCAGAATTGAAGTCAACATTCTGGCTTCACGACAACCCCAAATCTCTCTGTTATGATTATCTATAGTGACCAGATGCTAAAAACAATACAGTATTTGATCTATCCAAACATATCTGTTAGCAATAATAATCTGCTTGATCACAGGCTTCATTTAATTAGCTGAATATTTGTCAGTGGTGAACTCGGCCTCAGTTCTCTTGTGCAAACAGCTCTTCCTCCCCTGCTTTCAGGAGGGCCCCAACAGTCTGTTAGAAGCTGGCCCACAACCCAGAGTGTACCAAGCCATGCCAGCCAGCCAGACTTGCCTCATTCAGACTCCGCTCCAAGGGCTGCCTTCACTGCCACTGCTTGGCCATTAAGATGCGAGACTCATAGCATTCAGTTAAAGGCTCATTCACTGACCCTTTCTCTCGCTCTCTCTAGACTGTTTCACAACTCTTTGGATCTAGAGTGCCATGCCTGGGTGGTGGTGGGGTGGGGGTCGCCTTCCATTCCAATTAGGAAGATGCCAGCCATTATGCAAAATTAAAACCTCACTGCCTTAAAGGAATAGTCCAGCCAGAAATGCCAATGTTTCTAATAGTGAATGAAAGTGAAGTACCACCAATTAGCTTTATCAAAATGACATCATGCTAACTGACCTATCCATGCTCCACCTACAAATGTGTTTTCTTGTCAGGTGTCTGGACAACAAACTGTAAAGAGCATGAGCAAAATCCTAATGAACCTAGAGGAAAACTCAGTTTTGATGAAAATACAGCTATGCAAGTTAGAATGCTGCCAAACTTAATGAAACCGTGCAACAATGTAACCTACTGTATATACACAATATGCACACAAACAAAATAAAGATCCCCTGATGATAAAGGGGAATTCTACCAATTTTACAAAACGTCTTGATAATTAAACGGTTACCAATTCAGAACTGTTCATAATGGTGGTGACAGGAACCATATGCCTAAAGAGTGCAATGACATTTAAAAAAAGTTATTACGTGAAATGATTATGAACACTGATGCGTGAGACACTGCTGTATGTTAGTTCTGAGGTTTAATGTAGAACATTTTTATTTAAAATGCATTAATAACAAAGTGATGCATGCAGGGCTCTGTAAAGCAAAACAGTACCAAAACACTTCTTCAGATTAACCAGTACTGTCATTTTGGCTACATGTAAGTTCACATTTGCTGATTAATTCATTAGATTTAATGGCAACTTTTGTAGTTTAGACAAGGCAGCTTCACTTGTGGATTGAAGTGGGAGGATGTACTAATCAAACCTGTGCAGGCCTCAATTACATCACAACCTCTTCCTCGCCAGAGTCAGTAGGCCTCTATATAAGGTCAATTTCACAACGGAGTCATTCTGAGTCTCACACAAGACTCAGAATGACTCTGTTCACATCGCACATTTGACTTAGGGAAAAACTGGAAGAATTCTGCTCTAATAGGTAACACTAAATGTAGGAAACTGAGTGTTGGTGAGTGAAGAACTGAAAGTATGAGCTTAAAGTGTATGGGGTTAAAGAGACAGTAGAATAGGTTGCAGTGTGTTTGTGTGTGTGTGTGTGTGTGTGTGTGTGTGTGTGTGTGTGTGTGTGTGTGTGTGTGTGTGTATGAGCGAGTGTGTGGTGAGGACAAAGGAGTGTGACGATACCCTTAGCCATAGCGTGTTCAGTCTGTCAGTGCCCCAGGGTTGGATCAGAAAGCTGAGGCTACGCTTCCATCCCCATCCTCTACACCCCCAGTGTCCTCCAGCAGGCATTATTATTTCATGAGGAAGATGCTCAGATTGAGGAGAGCTGTGTTTGGGGCGCTGTAACAGTTGACCTGGTTGTCCTCCATGAAGGGAACTATCGGCTACAGCAAGGTGAATGAGTGTATCCTGCCTGCATAGTAAAGGAGGAGCGAGGGAAAACCATCAAATCCAGCTTGGAGGTTGTCATCAAACCTCTATATACTGCTGACAGTACATTTTGGCATGGTAGAGAGTAATATCACATGTCAATCTGTTGCAAAATGCAAGAGACAGACTTTTTCAAGTTTACTTTCATTTTTTTCCTTTCACCAGCACTGTCTATTTTACTAAAAAAAGTAGAAAATATTTTTCTACCACCATTATGAAGTAATGTTACAATAAAGCAACAAGACAAGAGAGGCTGTGCTTTAGTGTTTTAGCATGGTTAAGGATCATTGTTAGGCACACAACAGTCAAAATATGATATATTCATAATATATGTAAGCATTTCTGTTCAAACTATTCTTTCAGCAACATAGTTCGGTTGTGACTGCCAAGCAGTGTATCAGTCAAAAATGTAGTGTACAACAGAATCAGCTGTAAAAAATATATACAGAATTCAACTGATGTGTGCTGTCTAAAGGGTGTGTACATCAGCTATTTTATACTGACTTTGAAAGTGGCTTAGTCAATAACATTTCAGAACTATAACTGTTTAACAGTTAAATATTTTTAGCAGACAACGCATGCAACATGGTTTTTAAGCTGATTCACTTATCTCTGTGCTTCATCATGTATTATATGAAGATCAAATATGCTCATTTCAACTCAATAGCCTGTAACAGGATAACAGCCAACGCCTTGGTATGGGCGCGTGCGTGTGTGCGTGCGTGCGTGCGTGTGTATGTGTGTGTGCGCGTGATGAGTACTGAGTAGCTGTCTGCTTCCCAGACACATCACACTTCTAATTTTCCCCAAACATCCTCCTCTGACCTCTTTTCGTTCGCTTCTATTGGACCAATCTCCACCAACTGTGAGTGAAAAAAAAAAAGAAAAAAAAAAAAAAACATGTTCTCACCGGGACCAAAACAATCCCAATCTAATTTACTTTTTGAGGCCAGAATATGTACATGTGTTAATGGGAGAGCGGAATCAAATTAACTATAATTAGTCGAAGCAGAGGAGAGCGGCGAGTGGCGTCGAGGCGCGTGGGAAAGAGACAGCTCGTTTCTCCAAACCCACCCCCCACCCCCGTCCCTTAACCGTCATCTAGCTGTCCTGCTTCCAGTATGTTGACCCATGTTGCACACTTCAAAGCTCACACACACAGCGATTGCACGTGGCATCCAAACACCCAGACGTGCCAAAAACATTTCTGTCTTGACAAGATTTTCTCTGAAAAAAAAATAAAAAAATCCCTCACGTGTGAATTTTATGAGTGCTATAAACTCATCTAAGCTCTTTAGGAAGATGTTACCTTTACAAGTTTTTTGACGAATTTTTTTCTCCCCCGTGTTAGTCGTTCCGAAATAGTTAAAAGATGTTTACGCTTTTTATTGCAAAATACCCATAAAGCATTCTTTTATGATTAGTTTTTGTTCCTCAATCCAGTTCTGAGCCCTGGTTCTAATTATGGTCAGGAGATTAATATCAGATTGATCATTTTAATTGTACTTTTTATCCGCAAATAATATGTCATTGTATAATGGCTAGACCATTAGCATGGCCTACCCATTATACGATGCCACCTACACTGAAAGGGTGAGAACTATCATGTGCTTCCTCTGAGTCATGCGAAGCTCCACCTCATCTTTTCAAACTGCTGCTATGACAATATCATTTGCCAGCTCAACACACCTGATGGAGAACTCCAACTGTCTGTTCTGTTACGTTAGTTAATAAACAGCCACATTGGCTAGGCTCATATGCAAATGTGCTCGTTTCAACTCCCAGATACGAATGGCTGTGGTACCACCAATGATAAAACCCACAATCAATGTTCTGAGCCATCAAGTTTGGGCCAACAGATTCCAGTTATTTTTGGCCATTGATTTTGAGCCTATGATGGAAATTCACTGCTCTGGGCTCTGACTAAAAAACAACTTCAGCCACTAAAACAGAAAACAGTGACTTAATGTGGTTAGTGACAGTCGCAGCAGCAACAGATAAACAGTGAATATATTGGCTGTATAGAACCAATTCATTTCAATGAGGGACATAAGAGAAGTGATTACTATTTAGAATTAATAAGAATTATAATGCAAAAAATCTTCTGACCTACAGGTTTGAGTTCCCAACCTCTGGCTCAATATGCTGAGTGGTTTTAGTAATTAATTTGATATTAATGGTTTTTACTTATTGTCAGCTTTGTGAGGTTTTAGGGCAGTGTGTCCTTACATTCAATTTTGGTCATGAAAGTTAAGTGACATAACCTGGGGCAATGGATCATTCCAACAGGCAAATGTTATACCAACAATAAATAAATAAAGATGAGAGGTGACAGTAATTTATATACAGCAGACTTCTTCCAGCTTAACTGATTGCTTGTACAATATGTTATACTGTAAATAAGTCAATCTGCCCCTTAAGCACAGTCAACACTGCTTATTCAGTGTAGCATTCAGGGAAACGGAGCCCATTTCATTGCACCCCTTCCCCCTTCTCTCTCTGTGCTACATTAAAGAGGCCTCCATACTGTAGGGTATAGATCAATAAGCGCTGGCACAATTCTCACAGGAGTTGAATGTGAACATGAATGTGAATGAAGGGAACACTAAAAGACTCGGAGTTGCAGTAATATCAAATAATATTCTAATATGCCGATGTGTCGAGAATACACCACATGTAGAAAAGTCTCATCGAATAGTCTGTTTGCCCAGAGAAAAAAAAACAAAAACATTGAACAGTTAGCATATGAAAGTGTATCTTGTGAAATATACTTCAGTTTTTTGTGAATACTTCAGATTTTTGAAATTCATACAGTTTCTAAGAAGTGCTTGCAGTCTGTGTTTTTGAACATGTGTGCGCACATGAGTGTGTGTTATTCTTATGCCTGTCACCAATATGCTTGAAATTTAGAGAATGCACGTGTCCTGTTTGTGTTCTTGTTAAGGGTGCACAGTATATGGATGATGATATTATTTGCAAATAAAAAGGAAAATTAAAAATGATCTTAATCTCACTGATGATAATTACAGCCAAGGCTCAGAAGTGGTTTGGGGAACAAAATCTAACCGCAAACTAGCGCTTAACGGGTCTTTTGGAATGTAAAACGTAAATGTCTTTAACTGTTCCAGAACTTATAACATTCAGTTTCGTTGTGTTTAACTCTTAACATTTTACTACTAAACTCCTAAATGTTTTTAGATCAACATCATGTGATTTCATTTGGTGCACTTTTTAACAAAATGGCATATTTATTTTCGTTAACACATTCAGCCATTTTGTAAAAAAAAATGTTTAGGATATTAATTAATAGTCAAACAGGAATTGCCAACCAATATTTTGTTTTTTAATCTATTTCTGGGTCCTTATTACAACAACAATGCAGTATCTTGTTTTCAGCTTTTGTACACAACACTGCACAAAGAGTACACATACACACACACACACACACACACACACACACACACACACACACACACACAAAACTTCCTTCTAAAACCAAAAAACCTTCTAAAACTACAATGTTTCACATGTAGGTTATGGAATTTATTCAGTTCTTACCACTTCTATTATCATTAACTTTTAACAAAGTGTGAATGAGAGCTATCACCTTCGCATAAAAAAACAACAAAAATCAAACACAATATAAAGGAAATACAAAATTTGTTCTGCAGCAAGATATATTAATGTGTACATGTCAATAATAAAATGTCATAACTGGCAGATCTACTTCAGCTACGTAAACCTTTAGAGCTTCAACTTGCAAGTACTGTACCTCTTATTTGGATTACAATGTGAACTTGATGCATAAAAAGTCATATTACTGGTCACTGGTGTGTGTAAAGTTCTACACTGGGGTGTGTGTGTGTGCGCGCGTGTGTGTGTCTGTGTGTGTTTGTGTGCGAGAGAGAGTACTAACCTGAATGGTGCAGAAGCATTTTGGCAATGTCTGTGTGTTGGTTGAGCAGCGCATCGTGCAGTGGGCTCACTCCCTTCACCTGACTATCCAGCTGCAGGCCGGGGCAACGCTGTAGGAGGGCCGCCACACACTCAGTGCTGCCATGGTTACACGCTTCATGTAGTGGTGTCCAGCCAGCATGGTCTACGAACATGCACACACACACACACACACACACACACACACACACACACACACACACACACACACACACACACGCAATATGAAAATGCAAAGGCTTCGTGACAACAGCATGACAGTTCAAGGCCAAAATAGTGACTCCCAAGCTTTTGTAAATGCAGCTGCACAAAAAGCTAAAAGAGATCTCAGATAACCAGCAAAATCAGAACCACAACTGTATTTACACTCATGCAATATATTTTTATTTTTAAATGCTTTAACTGTCATGTAGTGACTTTGCAACCCAAATTTAGACAGCAGAGGGCATTTGATTTTTTGCATGGTCTGTTTACATCGGTTCAACTGCATGACATATTGCACCATGTATTTTTTTTTTAAACTATGTACAGATGTATCTACTTTGCGACTGTACCAACATGAACAACATGCAGTTAAGTGAAAAAAAAAAGAAAATACTAGCAGTATGTGTTTTAAAACAGAGGCCTCACTTATGTGACATGATAACGGCTGTCACGTTACAAGTAAATCTGCTTAAATCGAGGCACTCTTTAACCTGATGTGTTAACTCATTTACTCAGATTTTTTTAAAGTAACACAGCAAATAAGAAACTGCACTGTTTGACACAACATATCTGGATTAAAAATCGAAGGGTGTGTGTAGAATTGGCTTGACGCTACAAGAAACCCAGCCCGCTGCTGCCAAACACACCCATACATTTTAACTTTAAGGTTAGACTTATGACGTTCTCTTTACCGGAATGAATCATTCGTTGCACGTAAAATGGGAAGGGTCTAGGGAGCTACCAGTAGAGAGACGAAGAAACCCACCTTTAACATTGATGTCCGTCCCAGGGAGGCTGAGGATGTGCAGCAGTGTCTCCACCTGGTTCCTCTTGCAGGCTCGATGGAGGAGTGTCTCCCCTACACACAGATGAAGGAGAGAGAGAAAGAGAGGGAGAGAGACAGAGAGAGTGCGAGAGTGAGACAGAGAGAGAGAGAGACAGAACGAGAGAGAGAGAGAGAGAGAGAGAGAGAGAGAGAGAGACGACGGATAACAGAAGCAGATATCGTCCAAAATTTGGGTGTGTCTTGTTCATTGTCCCAGAAAAACCCCAAGTGCCAGCGAAGCAAGAAGAAAGAAGGGGAAGAAAGAAACTGCCCTAATTTTAAAATGTAATTAGTTTTAAAAGACTTTTTTTTTTAAAATCACACACCTGAATAAGAATGAAATCAAGGATAACACCGAGACCAAGCAAAAAATAAATCTCTGTCCCTTTTCCCTCTTCCATTCCCCCTTCTTTCTTTACCCCTCCACCCCCCGACAGACAGTGCACTTTCCACACTTACACTAGCTGCCCGAAGCTGTGACTGGGGGAAAAAAAGAGGCTTCCTTCCTGTCCAGCATTGTTTCGACTGGCTGAAGTTATGGTACACAGCCCACGCACAAAGCCTCCAACAGGATTTTTCACACAGCCAGGGTTCAAAAGCTCCACTGGGCATCACAAACGGGCCCACGTGATATTCAGTCAGCAAACTACAACACCCCTGCCTAAAACGCCTCTGAAGGCTTTTTTTATTTACATTTTCTTTTTCTTTTCTCGCCTCTCCTCCCCTTTCCTCCATCTCCTCCTTTGCCGATGCTATATGAAATGGAGAATATATTAGAGGCTGCTTTGCCCTGCTCCTCTTTTTTTTCCCCATGTATGGCTGAACTTCACAAGAAAGTTAAAGGCCAAGCATGAGTGCCTCTGTGGCTGCCAGTATAATACGCCAGTGCAAAGCTGCTAATAAATGCTTTACAAGCTCTCACCAGGGCGCCAGCCTTGGCCGGCTCGATAAAACCCGGCGTGCTGAAAAAGCGAGAGCGGAAAAAAGGAAGGAAAGAAAGGCAGACAGTGCCCTTTCTTCTAGATGAAGGAGGGAAAAGAAGAAAAAGAAGAGATGCTGCAAACCCTTCAACATCAAGACATCATTACATTTCAAGAGACGTCTTTCAAGAGGGATCAAACACAAAAAATGAGCTTTTAAGGGGCAAAAAAAAAAGTAAAAAAAGAAAAGGAAGTGACCAAACGTGGCTAATGTCGCTGAAGGGTTTCATCTATATTCTAAATATCCTCTGTGGAGATGGACATAATGCAAAGAAAGAAAAAGTCAAGAAAGCTAAGGAAATTGCTGCTTGTGTACTAGATCTCAGGCCAAACCATTCTGGACTTGAATGCCAGATGTTAAACAAAGCAGCACTGCCCACCAAGAAACAAACTGAGGAACCCCATGCTGTGTCCAAACTCTTCGCCATGCCCTCCTGAAACAGACCATGGAAAACAACAGTCATCCTGGTCTTATTACACTCTTAAACATAAACTTGCCTAAAAGGGTCCTTTGGAGCAAAGCCATAGAAGAAGCCATTCTCTAAAAAAAGAAAGTTCTGAATGACATGTGAATGACACAAGAACAACCTTTTTGGTCTTTACATAATGTAAACATTTCAAGCCAATTAGAGGTTTTCCCAAGAACAGTGCACATACTCTTAAAGGTGCCAAATAAGGTTCTTTGGAGTGACACCACAGACCCACTTTTGTCTACCTGAAACACCTTTCAATTAATTTTCCCAAAAGAAACGCACATCCAAGCCAAGAAGCAGGAGTATAACACCTTTCCCAGTGAGTGGAAAATGTATGTCCAAGAAAAGATACAATTATTATTATTTTATTCATTTTTTGTTTTCAAAAACCAAAAAAGTTGATCTACTCTCATCATATCTGTTCACTGCAAACAGTGGTTCTACTACAAAAGTGCAACAAACCACCAAACACCCAAAAAGTGTGAAAATCATTTCTCAAAAAGGCTTAGAACGAACCAAGCTAATTAGCAGTCGATCGTAAAGAAATGAAACAAACAGAAGGCAATAAAACTATGACTTAACGACTAGCTTGGCATCATGGCTGGTCTCGGCTTGTCATGGTCCTTTTTCTCCGGCTAATAGGCTCTATAACCCAGTGATTAAACATTCCTTAACTTGCAGTGTGTACACATCCTCACAAATGCCAGACCCAATCTTCAGCCAGTTAAATCATTTTAATGGCTCCAATTTGGACACAACGCCTCCATTATAAGGATAATTGCATACTCAGCATTTACAAGCACGGAAAGGATAAATCTGTCCTGTCCTTTTCTATAAATTCCCCAACTACCCAACATTGCACACTTAAGTGGAGTTGTCAAATGCACACGGGTCTTTTTTTCCTTGTCTGGAGGAGTGTGTTTGCTTGCATGATGTGTGAGGCCAAGCAAGACAGCTCAGCTGGAAGTTAGCTAATGATTTAAAGAAGGGAGCCATTTGTCAGGATTGGACTAAATGAATGTTCATGGGCTATTAGTGCATATTTTCAACTTGATAACCTGTCAATTAGGACCAAAATTTCAAAATTACACCAATATTACAAGGGAACGGGTGTACATGCAAGTACCGAGCAAATTAGCAAAGAAAAAATAATACAATTTATTAAAACTTCCCTTTATGTGACAAAGAACCCCATAAGTGGGCCCAGGCAACAATTCCACAATGTAACTTATTTGTTTCTTAGTAAATAATGTAGTTATTTCATATTAGGATTGTCACAATTATGCATACTCAATTACATGATTAAAAATGTACCTTTTTAGTAAATCAACAGTGATACATTAGAAATGTGCATGACAATGCATATTATCACTGTAAGAACGGAACAAGACATTTATCACTATGTAAATGAATGTAACAAAAGTTTATTAATGGTATTTTGACACTGTGAAGGACAGCAGAAGTTTACAAATTATGTAATAAAATTTAAAAATGGTGTAGAATAGAGATCTATATTTTTATATGTACATGCTAATAAAGTGTTTTGTATACAGAGCTGCTTAAAATTTGAGAACCCTTCAGAATTTTCTGCATTTCTACATAAATCAGTCCTGAAAATAGATAAAACAAAACCACTTAAACACATAAGACAAATATATTTGGCCATATTATTTTTCTTTCATTATCTGGCGTGTCCCTTGTTCAACAATAACTGCAACCGTTTCCATTGGCTGCTGACCAGTCCTATACATTATTGGGTTAAGGTCATTTTTACCTGGTCATTCCAAAACATCAACTTTTCTCTACTTTAACCATCCTTTGGTAGAATGACTTGTCCTATAGTAGACTGATTGTTGTCTTGCTGCATGACTCACTTTCTATTGAAATTTAGTTCACAGATCACAAATCTCCTGACATTTTATTTTAGTACTTCGCTGGTAGAATTCAGAATTTATAATTCGATCAATGATGACAAGTTGTACTGACCTAGATACAGCAAAACAGGCACAAACCATGATACTACCACCACCATGTTTCACATATGGGATAATGTTCTTATACCAGAATGCAGTTCTTTTATTTCTTTAAACACAACATCTCTCATTAAAACCAAACTATTTTGGTCTCATCTGTCCAGAAAATATGGTTTGTCCACATAGCCTTCTGGCTTGTCCACATCTTTAGCAAACTGCAGATGGGCAGCAATGTTTTTTTGGAAAGCAGTGACTTTTTTCTTGCATTGCACACTATTGTTTATGTTATATAGATATATATATATATAGATATATATCCAGTGTTCTTCTGAGGGTGGATTTGGACTTTAGCAATCTAAGTGAAGGCCTTTAGTTTCTTAGAATCTACCCTGGGCTCCTTTGTGACCTCAGGCTATTACATGCCTTGCTCTAGGAGCAATCTTGGCTGGTCAACCACTCCTGGGGAGGGTAAGAATGGTCTTGAATTTCCTCCATTTGTACAAAAGCTGTTTGACTATGGAATGGTGTAGTACAAATCCTTGATGGTTTTTAACCTTTTCCAGCCTTAATCTGAGCACCAACAGCTCTTACTCCGAGGCCCACAGAAATTTCCTTTATTAGTGATTCCACACCTCCACAGTTCCACAAACTTGTGTTGTGAAGATTAGACTTCACAAATCCCTTTTTCTTTAAATAAAACCCTCACATCTGACCTTCACCCCACTGGTTGAAAACAACTGATTTCTTTCACCTACTAAACCGCAAAACCAAGAGGCTCATATACAGTTGGTACACACAAATTTGTAATACTGAATCACTTTGCTCAATAAATAAATGGTCAAATATAATACTTTGGTCTCATTTGTTTAACTGGGTGCTTTTTATCTAACTTTAGGACTTAACTATGGACTATGAAAATCTGATCATGGTTCAGGCCCTATTTATGCAGAAATTTCGAGAATGTTAAATAAAAAAATTAAAATTGAATATTTGTTTTTAACTATTTGAAGTCTTCTATGTTTGTTGTTTTCCAAGAAAATTATTTTTACTGATGAAAATTAAGATTTGATGAATTGCAAAAAGTTTCTAGTTCAGTGAAAGCCCATGTGAATAATAAACTTTAAAACATAACCACATAATGTATAGGGTTAAATATTACTATAAGGAAACACACACACACACACACACACGCACACACTTGTGCAAGAGGCTTACACACATGCAGATCATTTAAAGGCATTTTTCTCAGCAGTAAATAACTTTCTGTCAAATAACATGACCTGACAGGGTAAATGCAAAAAAGTACACATTTTGTTTCTAAAAATATAATAAAAATTATATTTTGTGAGCTGGTATGAATGCAGCTTTGGTTCCAGATTTCTCCTCTATGCCTCCAGTCATGGCCTGGATATGTGACATTTCATTAGCAGCACACCTGATGTAATTTAAGTACTGATTGAGCCAGGTTTGGAAATGGCTATGCTAACACCCTGGTATACATAAAATTGCTATTTACTGTGATAGTATCTGTAGTAATTCTAATGTTACAGTTTTTTTTGTTACAGAAAAAAAAACACTTACTGCCCAGGTAAAAAGCTTTTTCATATAATTATTTAAGACTTTTGCACAGAAATGTGAATATATATTCACCTAGTGCCTGAACCACATATCAGCAGAGTGCATTCAGTGGTCAGATGGCTCAGGATGAAGTTAACAAGGCACAGAGGACCAGCACACAGTGTGAGCAGCGCTGCACCTCCTATCTGCTTTCAGAAATACAGTATATGGCTGAGAGCCTGTGGATGCATCATCAAAAATTGATGTCCCGGCACATCAGTATAGGGAACACGTAGTGCAAAAACAACACAAGGCAAGGAGCAGCAGTCTCTTGGAAGCAGGGCTGCCTCTGTCTCTCTCTCTGTTTCTCTTTCTTTCTGTCTCACTCTCACTCACTCTTCCCTATGCTCTCCCCCATTCCCTGCTCTGGTGTGGGGTCTTTTCTGATCAGGTGGCGGGAAGATAGGCACCGACACCTCGGTGAGTTCATTCAGAGTACCAGCCTCCTAATTACCAAAACTTCCAGCCACAAGCTTTCTCCCTCTCTATTTCTCCCCCTCTCTATTTCTCCCCCTCTCTCTCTCCCTCTCTCTCTCACCCTCTCTCTCTCTCACCCTCTCTCTCTCTCACCCTCTCTCTCTCTCACCCTCTCTCTCTCTCACCCTCTCTCTCTCACACGTGCGCACATACGCAGAATCCTAATTGCAGTGTTTAATATTCCTAAAGTGGGGATCTGACAAGCGTGTTTGTGTGTTGCTTTTTGTGCTTTTCCTGCTCTCTCTTTCCCCTCCTCTACTAAAGCACCAAAGGCAAATACACTGTGTGCAGCATGTAAATTCTGGTCCTGCAAGTTATGATGTGTGTTTGTGCTGTCTTGTAAGGTGCTTTTGACCCTGGCAGTGCAGTTTGGGTTTCTGAAGAACCCAAGGTTTTTTCCCCCCGTTTGTATTAAAGCATAAAAACAAAAACATGTATTTGAAGGAGAATAAATAAGAACTGCTCACTTTGAGGTCCACAAGCGATTAAATGGGATGCTAAAAGTGAAAACAAAGCAAAAGACAAAGCCCACCGGTGGTAAGGCCGATGTTTCATGAACTCTGAGAAATAATGAGCAAGCTGAGTACGTCCTGTGAAAAGGAGCAAGCAGAGATGATGATTATGATGAACATGAGTGTGTGTGTGTTTGTGTGTTTTGTGCTCTTACCTGCAGGATTTACTCTGTGGAAACCTCTCGGGACGTTCTCCTTCCCCGAGCCTGAGCCGCCCACTCGATCTCTCTCTCTGAACAGAAAACACACATACACAAACCCAAACAACTCTCAGAAGAGGTTTTAGCAGAGAGAGAGAGAGAGAGAGAGAGAGAGAGAGACAGAGAGCAAGCAAGAGTACATAATTAATATATTCTATTGCAAGAGTTTGGCAACATTATAGAACATCACACATGCCTCACACCTCACATGACGTGACAAAAAAAACAAACACGCC
>JBBPCX010000040.1:7659469-7669530 GCA_037974365.1 Hydrocynus forskahlii | reverse complement strand
GTGAGACAAACAGAGAAAGACAGACAGACAGAGAGAGAGACAGAGAGAGGCAGACAGAAAGAGAGAGAGAGAGAGAGGCAGACAGAGAGAGAGAGAGAGGCAGACAGAGAGAGAGAGAGAGAAGCAGACAGACAGAGAGAGAGAGAAGCAGAGAGAGAGAGCGAGCGAGAGAGAGAGAGAGAGCGAGAGAAAGAGAGGGAGGGAGAGAGGGTGGCAGACAGAGAGTCAGAGAGAGAGAAATCTTAAACTGTCAAAAAATGTATGCAATAGATAATAGGGTATTTGAGGATACCGCATTACAAAAATGCCCTTAATGATTGTACACATGGCCTTACTTGCTCCTTACTGTGGAAAATAGGTTAACAAGCATTACCTTGGCACAAAATAGCTATGTATTCCGCCAAGTCCGGGAAGCCTTTGTCCACTAGACGGCTGTTGAGCTGACTATGCTCTTGAGCCCAGTACTCCACCACTGTAGCCAAGATCTCCTGCAACATGGCCAGCAGCCTCCCCTTCCACTCCTAATGGATCAACACAGAGCACCAACAACCAAGGATTGAGCGACCTATAAAGTGATACTGATCTACATTCTCTACATTGATCTACTTTATACATTAGGTTTCCCTAAAGTGTGTCTGAACAACCTGGAATCATGTCCAAACAAAAACAAATCCATTTGTTTTTAAATTGCCAATGCTATTGCTACAATTACAGAAATGTAAATACATTAACCACATCATTGTGGTAACAATGCCTAATATATTCAGAATAAGACAGGAGGAGGCAAAACAGATTATTAACATTTAACATAGTACAATGTTATTTAACCAAGTACAACACTGTAAGTAATTTAATTAATTCTGGAGCATTCCTACCGGTCCATTAGTCATAACATGTTCACACAATGTATAATAAACTTGGCATTTCAAATGCTGCTTTAAAATAACAACAATAGTAACAATAGTAACAACCAAAACACATCATTATTATTATTATTATTACATTTTTGATATGATAGTGATCATATGATTTAAAACAACCTTTGGTGAGATTGTGATAGTCTGTCAGAGCAAGACCTCTACCTGAGTGGAGTGGAGACCCCAGAGCACAGCCTCCACCAGCAGTTCAACCAGCTGCTGCAGGGCCCTGGAGCTCAGCGTTGACTTCTCCCACACGTTCCAGAACATGCTGTAGAGCACAGATGTCCGCGAGCCTCCCTCACTGCACACATCACAAGATTCACATCCACCTACTCATTCCTCTTCCACACAGATCCATGACATTACTTTTACATCAATACATACATACATACATATATACACATACACAGTATAACTTTATAATTCAGCTAAATCCTTTATTAAAGTAACATTTACTTATTGCAATTATTATAATGTAACTACTTGAGTTTGTAAAATCCTGGGTTAGTCAAGTCCTAGATGGACTTTCATTCAGATTCTCACCGTGAGCTATTAGAACGAAGTTCCAGTTGAAAAAGTCTGAGAAGGAAGGCCTGCAGGTTACCATGGAAGCAGACAAGCTCTGGAGGGGCGGGGCTAAGCAGTGAGTGACAGGTAACTGTATTTCCCAAACAAAACCTTGAGTCAAAAAGAGAAACAGAAACAGAAGTGATCACATATTTAATACTCACACTCTGACCAAATGAATAATGTGAGACATTAAGAACATGTTAGATTTTGTACCTCACTGATGTCTGTAGGAAAGGCCAGATTCCATTTTTACACTGTGGGCACTGTAGGATCTGGAGGAAGTACTTGACACTCCCAGGAGAGCCCCAGGTAGGATTATTTCGCAGTAGGTCATTCAGAACATTGCTGAACATGCTGAGAAAGTATGGCTGTGCTTCACCCTGTGGGAATATAGAAGCTCTAGAGTGGGTAGAGAGCTTAGCATTGTATAAATGGCTTGACAATCCTACCTTGGGATGTGTGCAAGTTCAGTAAAATGTATCGACGTGTGAAACTACAACTTGTGTGTGTGTGTATGTGTGTGTGTGTGTGTGTGTGTGTACAGAATTCACATTGCTAAAAGCTTGCAACTAATTTGATTCATCAGACTAACAGTAATGTGTATGATGTTGCATTCTGACAGTGCAATACAAATATGTGACAATGTGCATAGTGGTGGATAATCTATTTATTTGATCTAATGCAACTGCATTGCTGGAAATCAAAAGTTTGCAAACAACCAGATCAAATCAAAAACACACTCCTCCACCATAATATCATGCACCAACCCTAGAATCACTAGTAGCATGAATAAAGTCAGCTTGTTTTAAAATATCACAAGAAATCCAACTGTGAGCCCAGAATTGCGAACTGAGTCAAAATGACTGCATTGTAACACACCTAATAACAATAAGTAAAAAATGGCTGAAGTATTTTCTGATGCCGTTGTTGGCTTGCCAAACAGTATTTTGTCAAATGCCAGAACTCGTTACATTTTCCAGTTCTGGTACATCATGACAACAGAATTCAAAAATTCTAAAATTACATTATTTATGGCACTGAACAGATTAAAAAGCCATTTGTAAATGAATACAGGGTTAAATGAGGACATGATTTATATGGGCTTGTGCAGGGAAGTCATTAGCTGTGCTAGACTGTAACCCTCTAGGAGCAGAACAGATGACCCCCAGGATCACCTGTTCTAGGATACGTTTTCATAGCATACAAAGCACTTTTTACATTCCCTTGGATAACAGCATCGGCTATATGTTCCAAATGAAATAAAATATGCCTAGGATAGTATCTGAAATGACTTTATTCAGCTATGTGCTTTGGACAAGTGCAGTGCTGGCATACATACTTGTAGGGCATGCTGCATGCATGCATGTAGAATGGAGGCTGGAGGAAGCACCCCAGGCTGCAGGGAGCCCTGCATGTCCTCCAGAGCCTGAGAGAAGAGGCCACATTCTACGAGGCTGCGGACATTACTGAAATCCACTGCGGCAACCTGTGGAGAAAAACAGAGTGAGATGAAGGAGAGAGGAAATGAGAGGGGGACTGTGAAAACAAATGTGTTCTCAGGGTCAACACTGTCACTGTCAGTCAGAGCCTGTGTGGGGTTTGGGTTACTGGAGCACAGTACTGGAAACAGTGAATGCTCCAAACCAGCGACCTTTCAGGAATCCACCAGAGAGGGGAGCAGAAGGACGCCAGTGTTTCTTTAATGGGCTTGCCAATCATGAAACCACCAATCAAACCGCCTCGCTTAAATCAGCTGACCTGGATATAATGTATCATACACGAAAGGAAGAGGGGAACAGCGCATGCCGTGACACAAAAGAAATTGTATGACCTGAGCCACTTGATGAGCCCAATGTTCCATCACATATTATCCATCACATCACAGATGGTGGACATATTCATGTAATTTAATCAGATTTATTCACCTGGGTTGGAATGACTGGCGTGTAGTACTTGAAAAGCTCAGGGACTTTTAGCAGCTTCTTCTTCTGCAGCTGTAATGACAAAGTTACTGTCAGGTCATGTATTATGGCAAATCACAACACTAGCATCATTTCCATGTGTGCTTCAAAGAAATAAATATAATACTTCTGCTCAAAAGGATGTCCAAACTGAAAAAAAAAATTATTATTTAGCTCACCTCCATTTTTTTAATGTAGCCTTTGAGTTTTTCCTCTAGATCAAGGAGAAGCAATTTATCAGTTATTTCCGTGGATTCATTTTCCTCTTTAAGCAAAACGTTCCTCGTTGCTTCCAGTTGCATGCCGTTTTCTTGGTGGGAAGGCTTGTCCACACTGATGGGCCAGTTTAAACTCGAAAATACAGGCTGTAAAAAGAACCACACCTGGTTTAGTAAAGTGATGTGTTTGTGTATTTTTGTAAAGTAGGATTTTAGAGGTATGTAAAACCTATGACATTCCATGTTATCTACCGCTTGTGGTATTACAGACAATACAGCTTTACTGACAAGTATACAATACAATTCAATCTCCCTCCTTACTCCTTGCTCGCTAATTGTCCATAAACTAGTAGTGACTAGGACAATTAAGAAATGAACAAATGTTGACTACTGTGTAGACATCACTGCCCCCACTAAAGTGGTCTACTGGTTACCCAAGGACATGAAGGCGCATCAGACAGTGGTAGACAATGCAAAGGTGATGCAGCCTGGGCCATTGAACTGAGCCAATTCTTCAATAGATGAACTCAAGACAATTCCCCTCCAACAGGTCCTGTTACGCTTGGCCATTCATACCCCACCCCCCCCACCCACTGCAAAGACTCCACCAAGGAAAGGCTGCAGGGCCAGATGACATTAGCCTACGACCTTCATGTTCTTTGACTACTTAAGTGCTTTTAACACCATATAGCCTTCCATGCTGGATGAGAAGCTAAAGAGCATGCAGGTCAACTACACCATTATAACATGGATCACTAGCTCCCTGACATCCTGACCCTGCAAGTGCATTACTGCGTGTTTGACTAGGTGGTAAGTAGCACCAGCGCTCCACAAAAGACAGTTATCTCTCAGTTCCTGCTCAAGCTATTCACATCTGGTGTCACCTACAGAATTCTCAGATGACACTGATATCTGTTCGTGATGTGCAGGAGTACAGAGCTGAAATAAACACCTTTGGCAAATGGCATGGAAGAAACAACCAACTTTTGAAAATAGAGATCCTCAGTGACTGGGGTGGCAGCATGAAGTCTGGGGATACAGGAAAGCTGAACAAACTAATCAAGAAGGCTGGAGAGGTCATACTGGTTATTCAGGAGAGGATGCTGGCTAAGCTAGGATGCTGGCTAAGCTACTACTACAGTATATAAAAATATACTGTATAGACTTTGATAATGGTATTAGGTTGTTAATGCACACTCTGCAATAGTTACTTATTCACATAATGTAATACAGCTTTTGTGAACTGCCTTTCATGAGCCACATTGATCCTATTGTGCTAAAATATAAACACAGCAAAACACAGAACTGGACACCACCTATCCATGTGGCTCTTTCTGGAATCCTGTTAGAATTCCTGTTTATGCAAGTTACATTACATTAATAATATGGTATAGTTAATAAATAGTTATTTGTTCAGAAAACTTCCACTTTATAACCACACGGCTACTGTATTATATTCGTGTAATCAATTCATTACTTGAGACCCCTTCAGTACATTTAATTCATTTAGCTTGGTAAGCACATGGTAAAACAATGTGTGAATTTATAATTATGCAAGACCGTCAAACAGAATGAACGAATTATTAAAGTTAATTTAATATGAAACATGAAGCAGTCAAGAGGAATTCAGTGCCTATTTACACAACTTTGAGGATGAAGCACCACTGAAATGTGTACCAGCATGTAGTGAACAAACTTGGAAGACTTGAAAGAACCAGCACCATTTAACATCATATAGTTAAATGGTTTTCCCCAAAGATCGTATTGGCACCTATTTAAATACCCAACAAATAACACTGAGCCCTGCTCTGTTTAAAGCCACTATGCTGTTCATATATTAACGTTTTCATTACTATTAGGAACAGATTACCCCAAAGAGATGATGAGCGATGTAGCCGAGAGTGTGGTACGGTGTTCCGAGATTTGGCGAAATCTTGTTTCTATCTTTGGCAAATATATGTGTAACACCAGCATGAGCAGTTGGCTTGTCAGTGTACACCACAGCCTTCCCTGCTTTTAGTATCCTGTGGGCAGCGAAAACAAATACAAAACACTGACAGCAGCCAAAAGCAGTTATAATACATTTCACACTCATTTTTACTGAGGCACAATAGGTCCTTTTCTCTTTGTTGCACATGTCCTCCCTCACCTTTCGAACATGTCTCTCTTATCAGGATCTTCAGTTTCAAGACACACAACCCAGCCCTGATTAAAAGACATGACAGTTAAAGACACTTAATATTTTTAATAATAATACTAATACTGAAAACAACAAATACTACTACTCCAGAGTTTGTTATAATAATAATAATAATAATAATAATAATAATAGTAATAATAATAATAATAATAGTAATAATAATAATAATAACAACCTGTACTGTTCCTTCTTCTTAGTCAACTATGCAGTACTAAAACACTGACCTGGAAAGCTCCAGACATGAGGCCTCTGGTAACCCTCTCCCTCCATTTTTGAAGAGGGTTGGTAATTGCAGAAACCTCAGGGTTAACAGTGAGGTTTATTTCATATGAGACTTCTGATAGCCAGGCCTTGTGTTTCACACTGTCCAGAACAAACTCTGGAGTCACTATCCATTTCCCTAAATGTAAGAGCAAATGGTTGAACGTGTTAGTGAAAATAATAGAAAAGCACAGCTTAAAAAGAAGAACCTGGCACAAAGACATTCTGAAAAAAAATAATCATCATGATTCTCTCTTGAACAGTTCTACATTAGTGGACAAACTGCTAACTGGGCTTTTAGATGGCACTATATTTATAAATGTTTAAGATAAAATGTTAACAGAACCCAGCATTTCTAAAGAAATCATCATCATGATCATCACTAACCTCCAGCACAAGCTGCGATGAACTTCTCACTTGCTAAAGGTTTACTGACTATAAGGTGGGTCATTCCCTCTTTGTATTCCTGCAACACAACTGGCTATTATTTCCTGCATATGGGTTGGAAAACATCAGTATCATCTGTGTTTTCTAATACAAAGTCACCTTACTATTCTGGTTTTTAACCTGTCAGTAGGAGAGCTGTGCCAAAGGTCAAGAACTGTGAGGCACATTTTATACCTGTGAGACTTCAATTAGTAGCGAGAGCAGTCAGCAACTAAATTAAGATAGTATTGAGGGCAAGGACATAATTACAGAGACAAAAATACATTGTGGCATCGGCAAGCAATTAGGGTCATTTTTCAGGGCAAATCACTACCTCTTCATCTTTGCGGGAGAAGACAGAAAGTCAGGTGGGATGTCAGGGGTGTGGTACTGCCTGCCTGTGTTATGAGCTAAAATGCATTATACAGCGAGGGGAGCTGTTGAAGGACATACCCAGATTGTTAAAAATATAGCAAATGAATTCTAAAGGGCAAAATAACATATGGCTTTCAATTATGAGGCCTGAGGTCTGGCCCTGTAACAGTCAGAGTGATGTCTTAACTTGGACAGAAAACTGTGCATGAGCAAGTGAGTTGAATTCATGTGCATGTGCATGTGGCCTTTTTAATGTTTTTCTGCAGGCCTGTAAATACTCACAGAGCCTCCTATATACTTCCCACGTAGCTGCTTGATGCCGAGAAGCAACTCCTTTTTCTTCCGGGGGTTCTTGATTCCAGACATCTGGAAGACATACCTGTTCACCATTATCCTGTGGAATGAGAGTGAGACAGTGAGAGAGAGAGAGAGAGAGAGAGAGAGAGAGATAGAGCAGGAAAGAGAGAAACAGCAAGAGGGAGAGCGAGACAACAAGAGAGAGAGCGAAAGAGAGCAGGAAAGAGAGACAGCAAGAGAGAGAGCGAGACAGCAAGAGAGAGAGAGCAAGAGAGAGCGAGACAGCAAGAGAGAGAGCGAGACAGCAAGAGAGAGAGGAGAGCAAGACAGCAAGAGAGAGAGCAAGAGAGAGCGAGACAGCAAGAGAGAGAGCGAGACAGCAAGAGAGAGAGGAGAGTAAGACAGCGAGAGAGAGGAGAGCAAGACAGCAAGAGAGAAGGCAACAGTGAGTGACGGCAAAAGAAAGAGAGCAAAAGAAAGACAGCAAGACAGAGAGAGACAGCAAGGGAGAGAGACAACAAGAGAGAGACAGCGAGAGACAGTGACAGAGAGAGAGGGGGAGAGACAACGAGAGAGACAGCAAGAGACAGCGAGAGAGAGAGAATAAGGGAGAGAGACAGACAGTGAGAGAGATAAAGCAAGAAAGAGAGAAAGAAAGAGCGAGAGAGCAAGAAAGAGCGAGCAAGAAAGAGCAAGAAAGAGAGAGAGAAAGAGAGAGAGAGAAAGAGAGAGAGAGCGAGAAAGAAAGAGAAAGAGAGAGCGAGAGAAAGACAGAGCGAGAGAAAGAGACAGAGCGAGAGAGAGAGAGAGCGAGAGAGAAGTTGAATCACTAATACTTTAGGTGCTTGTATATGTATCTGAAAAAAAGATCAAATAACCCTTTATTAGTCCCACAGGTGGAAAATTTGCATTGTCACAGCAGCAAGGGGACAGAGCTAAAGAAGGAAGAGCAGAATAAACAGTAGAATAAAAACGATACGACACAGCAGTATGATATAAAAATACACTACACATATTTTTAGCAGGCTAATGTTTCCCAACATAGAGCTGTCCAACTGCTTTACGAGATATGACTGTGCAAACGAATGAGTGCAACAATATTTAATTTTAAAATATCTCTTGTGAAAATCCAGCTAAAGTATCCTGCTACTTTCCTAGCCGCGCAAAAACCCATGCCATGTCCAGACGTTCTTGGGTAAATAGCTAGATTTCATGCGCATTAAGTGCCCTTACTTCAACTGTGGCATCCTCTTCGAACATTTATGTTTCAGGAATCAAAATACAATGTTTCAGACGAAGATACAAAAACCAAAACACTGAAAATTTGATACAAACGTGTTGCTACACGTCCATGTCGAATCACGTGTGAGGTGGACCGTCTTACCCTGCTGTGACACGGGAAGGCTTTTACAAAAGCACAAAATATAACTCTAGATTTGCTCACCCAAGAGAGTATCACCGAAAATTAACTGAGTTTATACACTAAAATATTACAAAAAACAAAATATTACGTCACTAATTAATATTAAAACAGAAGAGGGTGGCGTTAAACAAAATCTTCCCCCCATTTTCCGATGGTTTGTGCTGCCAGGATGTTTAGAGAAGGAGCTCCAGTCTGGTGGTTGTTAGAGACGCTTTTACATTAGGGGACGTTGCTAACGCTTGTTTTTACAGAAACACACACTAAAAGAGGGTTTAAATAAGCACTATGTCTTCTTCAGCATCTATTACCTTCGCTACTGTGCGTACGGGGATAATTAAAGTCAGCTTTGTGCGTTTCGTTGGCTCTGAGAGCTAGAAAGTCAAGCTAACGTTACTTAATTCCCTTCCCAGCTAAGGGGTCTACATGTAAACATACCTGTCACCTGGCAAGTAATAATAATTTAGTCACTTAGAGGAGTATAACGAGATTTCTTTACTGAATTAGTCGCCTCTCTCCTTTTTTCCACGTTTAATAAATCACCAGAACGGTGGGTTTGGTTCTGTGTTAACGTGTTGCACATCGTGAAATAAACACAAACACCCTCTATTTAGCTCGACGTATTTAAAATTCATCATCAGCTTTTCTGTAAGTGAAATGAAACATAAAGAACGAGAAGTGTATTCCTTGGAGCTGAAGTACCACTGACTGTTCTACAGAATAAGGTACGGTAAATGAGAATTTGGCTGTGTAGTGTGCATGGATATGTCTCTCCTAGCTCTTAAGTTCAGACACATGGTGATGTAAACATTTCTTTTGAACGCATGGCACAGGTCAATAGAATGCTGCACATTACAGGGCTCACATCTTCCTTTTTTTCATTACGTCCAGTCATGAAGTTTGAAGGTTGTGTGGTTTTATATGTCAACAATTTGTAGTAATTAATAATTCATTTTGCAGACACATTTTGAACCTGTCTTTATTCCTTAAATACTTTTAAAACGTTGTTTTTGTTTCTTAGGCCTTAGTATATGATATCTGTTCTGACTGTCCTGTGTTATTTTATTTTATTTTTTTTCAAGACAGGGAGTAGAAACAGTGGTGGATGTGGATGATGCTGCTACCCTTTAGAGCACCTACATAAACATTCCAGATAAAAAAGAAAATCAGAATCAGAGAACTTTATGGATCCCAGAGGAAATTGCTTATGTAATGACTGCAAAGACACACAGGGAAACAGAGACAGAAAACAATATAAAATATAAAGTCTAAATAAAATGTAAATAAAAAATCTGTAGAAAAAAAGAAGCTCAACAGAAATGATAGGTATATAGCATAGTGTAAAAATGTCAAAATCCGTGAATGACTGAATCTGAATATGCAAGGGTGTATATATGACTGAATCCGCAAATA
>JBBPCX010000040.1:7625650-7647152 GCA_037974365.1 Hydrocynus forskahlii | reverse complement strand
CCTGACTAATTCTGTGCAGCCAGAACAGTGCTGACCTGTTGATGTGTGGACTTTATTTAGTTTGTTCAAGACATCCCGCAGATGCACAATTGAATTGAATTAAGAGGGATATGGAGGCCAAGACAAAATCTTCAACTGTCATGTTCTTCACACTATGACTGCATAATGTGTGGCACGGCACATTATCCTGCTCGTAGAGGCCACTGTCATTAGGGAATGCCAATGAAAGGATGTACTTAATGATGCACAGGTCAGGGTTTTTTATGACCCGCACCTGCCTCATTATAAGATCCCCATACATAATAAACTGCAATGGACTGTTTGTTATGACACCTTTTTATTTTAGCTAGCATACACTTTTTCATTCATTTTTGCTCTTCAGTAGGATTGGACCACATGATCTAGCTTTCATTCCTCACTTGGGCTCCTTGGGAGCCTGTGACTTCATCCCTGGCTCACCAGTTGTCTTTCCTCTTTTGGTAGGTACTAAAATATGTGTACCAGGAACACCCCCACAAAACCTGCCTTGTTGGAAATGTTCTGATCCAGTCGTCTATCCATCACAATTTGGCCCTTGTCAAAGTTTCTTAGATCCTTGCCTATGTCCAACACATCAACTTTATTGCATTCAGCCAGAAGAACACTAGTGAGGTCAGGTAAAGATGTTGGATAATTAGATTTGTACCACGACACGACGGCTTTGTACCGGCCTGATGCTTGGCTTTGGCCATGGTGACCTAAGTCTTACGTGTGGCTTATCCATGGTGTCACATTCTATTTGGCAGTGCTTTTCTGTAGAGATTATAAAGGCCATGTGCATGCAGTTGAACAACTGTCGCAGCAGTGGGTGCACCTTACAGCCGCTAAATTCACTTAAAAGTGCTATCTGGATACTTTTGGCCACATAATGTACCTGCCTTTGCTTTAAAACTTTAAAGAAAAATTTCCTACCCTGCTTGCCGCTCACATGCTGAGCTCTAACCTATTTATGGGTCACTGTGGTTGGCCTTGGCCCAGCACTAGGATGTCCGAGATTTGCCTCCTAATTGAATGAGATTAAGATAGGCTGACAAACAGCCTTAGCTTTTCCAGATTGAAACACTGTTATCCATTAGGCTTCATCAAATCGGACACATGGGGAGGCCACCGGCAGTTGGGGGGGCTAATGAAGTGTCAGCCAAGGCTGGCCCACTGGAGGCCATGGGTGTACTGTTACACTTCCAGTAGATAGCCGCAGTGACGTGCCATCTTGTGTGAGTGTGCTTCTCAAGTGTGTGTGTATGGAGTCGGTGTGTGTCCTGACAAATAACCCGCCGGGCCTGGCGCTGGAGGATACTAAGTATGCCAGATCAGAGTCGACGGGATCCACTTTCATGACTCTTTTTTTCTTTTTTCTCTTGGGCACTATGGAGAAAAAATGTGAAAAAAAAACAGGGCCTCTTTGATAAGCGCTCAGATAGGCTATTTGTTTCCTGACCACATGGCTAGGTGCTCACTGAAGCTAAGGCTTATTTGAAAGGGATCTCTTCCTTTCCCTCCCTCTCTTTTTCCTTCTCTGCCCCCCCACTCCTCTCCCTCTCCCTGTCTCCTGGAGCGCGACAGGCCCGCGGCCCACCCACACTAAATTAATTTTGACAAGGAACTTAAGATAACGTCAAAGTGCTGACTAATCAGCAGGATAGGGTTTCTGTAAGGCAGAGAGCTGTGAAACGCACCATCATATCTAATAAAGGACTCCCCCTTTTTCTTTTTCTCGTTCTGTCTGTCTCTCATCCTCATTTTCCCTCTCTCTTGCTCTTCACTGCCTTCTCTTTGTTTCTTCCTCTCTCTCATTCTATCTCTCTGTCCCTTTCTTTGTCTTTTTCTCCCTCTCCTGCTTATTTTCCTTCTCTCATTCTCTTTCTGCCTCCCTCTTCTCTCCCTTTATCTCTGTTTTTTTCTCTCAACCATTTTTTCTCCCCACACTATGGTTTGTTGTGTCTATTCTGCTTGAAGCTGAAAAACAATTATAGTTTTCAGGGAACATGATTGACATGTGGACAGAGAGAGAAAGAAAGAGGGAAAAAGGGAGGGATGAGGCTTAAGGGAATCTTTCCTCTCCTCATCGCTCTTTCTTTCCCTTTGTTTTGTTTAGCTCTGGACTTTTCCTTTACTGCCTTTATGTTTGTTTGTGCTCAATTTTTAAGTCTGACTCTATCAGAGGTATTATAAAGGTATTGACAGACAGTCTTGTTCTCTCTCTCTCTCTCTCACTGGTGTTAATCCTATAGACTTGATTGATCTGCAGCTTGTTAGTCTTCCTCTGTAGTAGAGGTCACACACTGGGGCAACATGGCAGAGCTGATTGTGACAGTTTCAGTCACCTCAGTCACATTCACACCTTTAATCAAACAGAAAATCCTCATATAGAATGGCAGATAGAAAAAAAAAAAGGTAACCAAAACAGACACAAGAAGAATTAACCAGGTAATCAGACTACTTCACAAGTTTATAGTTCCTTTCACATTTTGTTCACAGTTTGAATATTGTTTTGCTTTATACATACACATGCTTAGTCCTTTCATATTTGAGTAACTTTAAGAAACAACATATCCAGGGAACTATGAAATCATCTCCATCACAAAATGCTACATAACTTCATTACATATTTTCAGTACCAGATCATTCATAGTAAGGTTGATAAATACATTGGTGTTTTGTGATGTGCTGATATGAACATGGTGGTTCAACTGAGTCCATTTGGAATGTTACAATTGATTACGATTGATTGCTATATACAATTATACTATGATTTTACTGTAAATTATGTAAATACTGTTCTAATATACATTCTGTGCTATTATAGAAATGTTGTGATACTTTAAACACAAAAATACATAAGATATATTACTTTATTGTCTAGAGATTTTGACCTCTGAGCTGTAGTAGTTATTGAGTAATAAGCCAAAAAGTAATTTTTTTTTTTACTGTTTTTAATATAATTTATTTTAGGGTGGATTTTGATACGTTTTGGATTATTGTCCTATTGTAGAAGCCACCCTGTTTTCAGCTTCATTTCTTGAATGACTGTTACATGTATATATGTTTCAATTATTATTCATCTTGACAGCACTTTTATACCACCTCACTAAGGCTTTCGCCGGTGTTCTCTTATGATTTCCTCCTTCAGAGTCTGCCCTAAACCCCATTGACTTCTAGTAATTGTCTACAGTAGGCACCTGAGTAGCGAAGTTATGCTCTCGAAGTGACTTCTACCCTCTTGGGTGGTCAGGACAAGCCTGTTTCTGGTGGTGCACTGAGTGTCTGCTGGCCATTTCCAACCTAAACATGATGTTGATTACCCAGGCGTGTGTGTGACTCTAACAAAAAGCAATGGATGTGTGTGTTTGTGGTTTATGGAGCAGTGGGGCTGGATGGTGGCACAGATGGATGCTCGTTTCCGCCCGGCTGTTAGACTAAAGTCCTGCGGTTGTGTCTAAAACAGCCTTAGCACCGAACACAAATCTGCTTTATGACGAACAGTAAATAGACTTGTTTCTTTTTTTAATGCTTTAAATAGATGACTGTGATTAAGTGATACATCTAAAAGTGTTTAAATAAGAGCAATGAAATGTTTTCATATAGAACTAGGGTGAGTTCAATGGCAAAAATGTAACCTTGAGACATTTGAAGATATTTTTTTACAATATAGAACATGTTCTAGGATCTTTACGTTTGCGTACAACGTGAGCGACTTAAAAGCACTGGCTGAACATACACTGACCTGCACGGTCCATTTTACAAAAAAGGTAAAGAAAAATAATGTTTGCAGAATGAAACTATTTAAGAAGAAAAATTCTAACAGTATCTACAAACCAATTAATTAATAAGAGGATGCCATAATGGATCAGCATCCAGTCAGCTACTTGTTACATGGTACACGTTATTGTGAATGACCTCAATAAGTGCCTTTGGCTTATGCCAGAAAATAAATCAAAACAGTGATGTCATTAGCAATAACTCACAACTTTGAGTGTTGTTTTGCTTACATACAATAGTTAAATAAAATAAATATAAATAGATAAGCAAAGAGCCCTGGAGATTGTTTTTAGCTTACCAAGTTAGCTTACCAGCTTTTTTGATATGTGCCAGATTACCTGGAATGTCATTTAGTGCCAGACAATTTGCTGCATCATATTCTTTCATTTCTGGCTAGGTCCAGTTTGTATAGTTGTTCCACCATGACCAAAAAGCTTGTTTGGAGCAACAAGAAGTTTGGAATGTGATAGATACACCCTTCCTCTGAATCTAACCAAATGCCCTACAAGTGTAACATTTTTCGAAAGTGTTCATGTTACTGTTATTTCGGTGGTTCTTCTGTGATTTAGGCAGTAATTCTGCATATAGATTTACACATTTTCAATTTTATCCATTCTGAATGGCTTAATGCTAATTTCAGTAAGCTAGAGAGCTGTAGATAGGATATAGTTCACAGTCTAAACAGAAAAAAATTCAATTAAAAGCAACAGTTTTTTGTGTGAAACGGTGCAGTCTACATGCATATCCTATTTAATTCTGAATTTAGACAGTGGTATGAAGATGGTTAAATACTGGTTGAATATTTTTCTCACCTGTTTTACATCTTTACATCAATAAACTCAGTTTTTGCTTGCTTCTGGATGGATAAACTGGTGGCAGGTAAAAATTGCTTCTCTTACATTTGTCCTTGCATTTTCAATTTTTGAACTGCAAGAAGCAAATTTCATGAAGCCAGAGAAATTGGCCTTCAGATAGCTCACAGTCCAAAAACAAAGAAATACAATAAAGTGCAGCCGTTTTGTTGTGTGTGCAAATTTGCAGGCAGCATCTTCAGCTGCTAAAACAGGCTGTTTATGTTGGCTGTTAGCTGGAGTGATTTTACAGCGAGCTTTGGGCCATTCATTAAAAGCCCAGAAACAGGAAGAATTGCTGCTCCAGCACAGTCTGTCCCCACCGTCATGTCCCATCCCCACACATATTTCCTGTTTACAACAAAATGAGACACATTTGCTGGGTTCCTGTTGGCAATCCTGCCTCCAAGCAGAAAATGAAGGCAAGGGAAGAGGCCCACCGACACAAACACATGCACATCGTTCCCTAGGCTTAATGCGGGCACATGTCGTTAAAATTAACAGCACTTTATGTGTGATATGTTTTGTTACGAAATAAAAGCGCGTCACTTTGAAATGGTATTTAATGCGTTGCTGTTTGAAGGCATCTGGCCTTGTGTATAGCGCAGTGTTTACAGCAGGCCGTTTATAGGCCTCGAGTCAAGCTTGCTCTTACATAGACAAGCCATGCATTGTAATGGGGTGTGAGTGCGTGTGTGCGTGTAAAAAAGAGATTTGGAGAGTGTCATGTCTAATTTATCACATACAGAGCAGTCAGAAGTGCTGATGCGGCGTGCTTATGGTGAAGTTCTACTTGTGCTGAGTTATTTTTTTAGTCTTGATCAGACTCCTCTGAACACAAACCCAGGCTCTCACACACATGCTCACCCCAGACTGACTGTGGATGTCTGTGTTCATGAGGGCTGATATGTCTCGATCAGGGCTGTGGGAACGAGGAAGGGGGGCCGATATGTCAAGACTGGAGTGTAACTCTTTGTGTGTGTTTGTGTGTGTGTGTGTGTAGTATTGAGAAGAACCTGCGAGAGCTCCAGGGGAAAATAGGAGAGGCCTGGATCGGAGAGAGAGTGCCCAGTCCTACAGAATGTCTGCAGTGGTTCAGCCAGCGTAATCTGAGTTCACTAAAACCCATTTCTACTGGCCACCAGGAGCTGCTGGACTTCCTCAAAGCTCTGGTAACATCTTAGCTTATTAATAGTATAGATCAGTTGTCATATTTATTTATTTTTTGTTGTTTAATGCACAGTAATTATTTCTACTCTTAAAAATAAATGTGCCAAATAATCTTTTTAGATCAGTGCAGTAGAAGAACCACTTTTGGTTTCCTTTGAAGAACCTTTTTAATTTTTCCGTACAGTTATAATGGATTTTTTCTGGTCTTGTAGTCCCAAAAAATTTAACTAAATGCTGCAAGACATGATGTGAAAACACTCACAAGGTCAAAATCAAAATCCACCCTAAAATACTTAATGACTTGCAGCCTGAAGCTTTCACAGTCCCCTGACTTGAAGATGGTTATTTTAAAGTCTATGAGAAGTCACAAATAATGCGGACACAGAAGTGTTTTGCAAGGAAGAATGAGTAAGAAGTCCTAAAACAGGAATAGAAAGACTCCAAGCTGCCTACAAACAACATTTGTAAGCTGTAATTTCTGCCAAAATGAGTGTTTGGACTGACATAGTAGGTTGTCAAAGTTTTCACACATGGAACAAATGACTATTTCCCTATAGTTTTTAAATGTTAAGTTTTTTGGATTAAAGTTTTTACAAAATGTCATTGTAAAAGGATTTGCTGCAGAGTGTATTTATTTCTTTTCACCTCAAAAATCCAAACATGAAATTTGGCCAGGGGTACTGAAACATTGGCATACAACAGTACTGTATTGTGTGTTGTTGTATGTTTTTATTTTTAATCACATTAAATAGATCTAAAAAAGTATTTTAGTTATTAACGAACAAAAAACATATGACTTATTTAAACCATTTTCTATTAAAATATCGCATTTGAAAAGATATCAGATTTGATTGTCACTTTTAATTTTACTTTCACTTTAGCATAGCCATTTTATTATAATAATAATAATAATTATTATTATTATTATTACTATTATAAGTTGTAGAAGTAGTAGTAGTCTTATTCATTCATTCATTCATTCATTCATTAATATAACACCTCTGTGACTTACTACTAAAAATTCAAATCAAACTCCATTGATTATTTTATGTAAAAGCAGAATGTTGGCTCCAAATGTCCTAATGGTAGTGTATATGCAGGTTGAATTATACATTTTATACTACACTATTCAAAGAATTCTTCAATAAACCCTTTGTGTTTCACAAACATTCAAAATGTGACTTCCATCTCAGTGTGTGTTTAACTTTTTAAACTTATAACTTTTCTACCTGTCTAACTTTTTTAACTTATTAGCAACACTTGCTGAAGACAGAGGAAGCTCGTGAGGAGGCTGTTCTACAGTTGTTGTTGAACATCTCATCTCAATGTGGAGTGGCCTTCCCTTGTTGTGGACCGCTATCTGAGCAGGCCCATAGCCCTGTTCCTCCAGTGTGCGCCATACGAGATGACCTCACACTAGATGTTCAAGAAACCTGGGAAGACATCCGGCACCTGCTGCAGCGCCACCTGCTGGACAAGCTGCAGCCAACAGAGGAGCCTGGCCAGGCTGGCCCGTCTGCAGATAGCTCATATGTCAACTCAAGAGTTCCTCAAAGGATTCTCATCCTCCAACAACTCTCATTTCTGTACCCAGAAACAGAAGTTCTTGCAAAGTACCAGGCCCTCCAGAGCAGGGCGGTTCTGAGTCTGCTTCGGAGCAACCAGAGGTGCAGTCCAGGTGGGGAGAGGGGCTTTGACAGGCTTGCTCTGGGCTTCCAGGATGCCAGCCCTGCCTTTTGTTCCATGATGAGCGAAGAGATCCATGTCCTGAATGGAGTAGCCGAGCCACACAGCATTCTGGCCTTTCTCAACCAGGCCTACCTGAGCGCAGTGGCACAGGAACTGAGTTCACTCATGGAAAGAGAGGTGGAGGCAGCGCTGAAGGACAACACCACACAAGGGGGGAAGGCATGGAAGAGCTCCAGCAAGAAGTCAGCAGTAGGTCAGTGTACTCCGATTCAGTCTGCACTATTGACAGCTGCAGAAATGTGTTATTCCATAAAAGTACACTAATAATATCCAGTCCTCATTCTGTCCTTTCTAGTATACTGTTTTCCCCACTCTTATTCTGAAGCTATCAAAGTATATCAACAATCTTTGGAGCTATGCCATTGTGGAACCACTGTTGAGTCCCAAAACAACCTTTGAATGAATGGCTCTTTAAAGAAGCATTTTTGAGAAACACTTGTGCTCACTTTAATATCAAATTTCTTATTTATGTGCTTAATTTAACATTTTGGGGAGAACTAAGAAAACAAAATGTGTATAAAGTATGTTTCCTATACCAAGTATGTAAATGTACTTTAACTTAGGTCAACAAGTCTTTTGACTAGAGGTGTTATTTTAAATTTAACTATGTCAGTATAAAGAGTATAAGGATGATAAAGATTATTTTAAGGTTTCTAAGGTTATCCAAATTAAGGTATTTTACTAATTCATTTTTTCTTCCCTAGAGCCTTTTATTTAACCCCAGTTTTGCATTGCACCGGATTCAACTAATGCACCTTTCAACAGGTGTCAAGCTCAAATGTCTTATTGAGGTCAAATAAAGTTTTCAGTATTTTATTAAGCATGTCTTGCTTCTATAGGTTTGTATTTATAGACTACACACTTTGGTTTTGGCTCCGAAAAATGGTAGTATTATATCAAAGCAAAATCATATGTCTTTGCACAAAATATTGATCGTAAAACACAAATGAGCTATAAACTGTTCAGAAACTTGAGCTACCTCAAATAAAAATGGTTAATGTTTAGGTTTCCATTTTCAACCCACCAAAACTAAAAGCAGTCACAAAAGCACAATTAAAATATGTGTAAAGTCTATGCTGAATCTGAGACACTAGGCCTTATCTATAATTAAGTTACTGTTTGCATTTTTTACATTGTATGGCGACCACTGTGTCTGTTATTTAAGACTCCACGATAGAAACTTGAGGACTGCTGTGTTAATTGTCATGTGTGCACCACAGTGCTGTCATCTGTAGCACGTAACCCTGCCATACTAGAAAGAGGAAAAATTAAAAATGTAAGCTTTTTTTAATGTGGTCAGTTCATTTGTCCTTCACTATATTCAAAAAATAACATGTCCAGGATTATATCCCTTGTATAATCCAGCCACTTTAGTTAATCCACCACTTTAACTGTCTCAGCACCTTAACACACCTTTGCTTTTAAGGACCTTTTAATGGTCGAACATGGCTTAACACAGCAGTCTCCACACCTGCAGGCGACCCAACAGTCCTTAAAGTGACCATGTATTGGTAGCTACTAATAACTTTACTAAATGTACATGCTGCATTGTGCTACATGTCTTCAGGCCCAATCCAATGATTAAAATTGTCATTGTACTATTAGAGGGTTTTAATGAGTGCTATTCAGTCATTTACCTACTCTGTGACTGAAGATCATCTCATTGCCACTTCACTTCATAGCCTGGAGTAAAAAGAAGTAAAAGACACTGAAAATACACTGCGCTGTGTGTGCAGATGTCTAAATATACTGTTGTGGACAAATGAGAACCTTGGATCCCCTTTTTACTTTTTACACTAATTTCATCACAGTCAGCTGTGCATTAGCTTGTCTGAGCATTTTAGGATAAATGGTTAACAATTCTAAAATTAAGTGGAAGTTAATTCATTCAAGTTAATTAAAAGTAATAAATTGTTCATATATTGAGTGAAGTGTACAGTCGTCATAAATCAACACTGATTATTTTGCATAATGCTTTTGCGTAGTTTAAATTCTGCTCTTGTTCTATCTTACAGTACTATGACACAAGCTTTTTAAGGACTTCCTAGTTTATCTTTATCAGTTAAGGATTTTTGAATATTTATTAGGCATGGTTTGTTCTTATTCAATTAATGACAAAATCTACTGATATTTCAAAAGTATAACTGGATGTAGACAAAGTGATTCAGATTGTTTTGGTGTAAAATAAATCACTCAGATTTCTGTACAGTGGTGATGAAAATAAATGCAATGACTTGACTCTTGTATGTGACTGTTATACATGAATTAAAAAAATATTCTAAAACATATTGTTAATATATCATGTCAGGTAGTGGATAACAATTTCATGTAGTTTATGTATTGTGTGAGACAGCTGTTACCATGGCTGTGAAAAATGAACTTTCTGCAGAACGGACCATTTCACACCAAACCTCTCTGAATAACATTGTTTACATCTTAACTATTGGATTATGAAGAGTAATAGAAAATTCTGAAACTCTCCTTCTTTAAAACTGTTTGTGAAGTACTCTGTTGCTAATATAATTACCAGAGACATCCCAAGGTAGTTCCCATAAGCAGCTATTGACATCTTTCAAACTTCCCTGTATTTGTATGCATAGGTGCTATTATTACACTTGCCTTTATTCATTCCCCATTTTCTGTGAGCAGAGGCATGGCTGAGAGAGGAGCCGCAGGGTCTCAGGGGAGCGCAGGACTTCCTGCCATGGCATGCTGTCAAAGCACTGAAGCATTTAACAGCTTTTCATGCGGCACGATGGCAGCTTCTTTTAAGCCCTCCATCTGAGAGGGAGGGACTGATGTTGTTCCCTCCCTCCTTCACCAAATGTGAGAGGCAGAGGCCTTTGTGCCCATCCTTTTTTGCTTTTTATCCCTCTTTCCGGACCAGGCTCCTGAGTCTGATGCACAGGTTGACTGATCCGGAACAATGGGCCACTTTAAACCCTTACCAGCACACCTCAGTACATTTGCAGGGGACACTGCTGGAGGGGCAAACGGAATGTGTGTGTGTGTGTATGTGCATGTGTGTATGCGTGTGTGTGTGTATGCGCGCGTGTGTGTGTACGGATGCACCGAATGCATCTTTCTACAAGTACAGGTTACTACAGATGTAGAATACTGTTTGGTAATGTAGATAGATATACAGTCAAAGAAACAGTTGATTGCTTCTTTAAGTTTGCGCTGGAGCTGAGAGGCTAATCTAGCTCACATGTAAGTGAAGCTTACATGCCTGCAATTAGCACGGTGCAAACTGCTTGCCTTAGAGGTGTTAAGTCATCTCAAATAGACTTGCTCTTGTGGTTTCTGAGACAGTTATGAGAACCAACAGTGGCATGATTAGGATCTGATGAACTATAGTGCAAACAAACAAGTAAGTTGTTAAAAAACATTACTAAACATACAAAACATTACGTATTGTGTTAGTTATTTGTGATTATTTCGTTTTTAAGTAAAGAACACTTACTGTCTAGATAAATAGCGTTTAAATCAAATTTTCTTTCGACATTTATAGTGCTTATGAGGCATAAATCCAGCTGTGGGTGTGCCCTTTGTTCCCCTAGTAGTTACAGCAAAAAAAAAAAAAAAAAAAAAAAAAAAAAAAAAACAATAAAAATGAACAAAAGTATCACCCAAAACTCAAAATAGTGGTAGCTCTTTTTAGGCAAATATTTTTTATGGAAACGTTGGTTTGAGTAAGTGGTGATCTAGGCACACATTTTTCACTATGCTGACTGGTTTCATTTAAATGTCCATTACTTATTGGCTACCCAAAGACTCATAGTGCTGCTGTAAAGCAAAATATGTTTAGACACTAAAGTATATCTGTGGTTTGTGGTAACGGGAAAAAATAAGTACATTTGTATATGCATTATGTACATATATGTAATTTGTGCATTTGCTTTAATAAAAATTTTAATGTAACAGTTTATTTCAGTGTACATTAGCTATATTGCACTGTTGACTAAGTCTGATATTTAAATCCTTACATAACCATCCAGGGACCAGCATATGTATTACAGTTTACTTTTATGTATTGCACATTTCAATGCACTCATCATTCCAGCACTTACCCTGGAAGCACACTGCAAACATTCCTCTCTAATAGCTTCTCACTGCAGCCGAGATGCTGCAGCAATTTCTCCCTCACCCTTGTACAATGTTTGTTAATATTTAATAAAGTCACACTTCAGTAAATTGTATCGCTCTCCACATTTACACACACTGTCATGTGTGCTGTGATGGTGCATACACTTGTGCAATTATGGCACTTGGAACCTTTTTTTTTCTCCACAAGTGCATTGCAGGCCTATCTACAAGCTGCTGGCTCTCCATGCACTTTAGATTGTCTAAAGCGAGTGGGTCTTGTGGCATGAGAGGGGTGTGTGTGTGTGTATGTGTCGGGGTTTGGTGGATTGATGCCAGGCCCAGGGTTGCATTCAGTGGTTAAAGAATGGAGAGCCCTCAGCTTTTCTGTGCTGTTTTTTATTTAAGCAGACAAAGGGAACAGCGGAGTCCTTCAGTTGTTATTTAACGGGATCCAGTTTGGCATCTGTTGTTTTGTGGGAGGAAAATTGCATGAAGAGATGAATCGGAAACTAGTGTTCATCCTGCATATATCCAGCGAGGCTGTGTCTTTTGGAAGGCATGTTCTTTTTCTCTTTTAAAATGTTCAAGGATATCAGGCAATCACTTCATCGTGGCCTGCGGTCTTTACTGCCAGTGGGTTTTGGAATAAAGGTTGATTCACCCATGCAAGAAGGGCCTTGAAGGAAGGAAATGTTTCTAGATTGTATCACTGAAAAATGAGGCTGAAGAAACTGTCACTAGTGTCCTTGCTGTCAGTCCTCCCTGTTACAGCTTAATCGCAGAATCAGATCCTAGCATTTACACCTCAGGAAAGGCTGGCAACCCCTGCCGTGGCCCAGGTGGACAATACCTCTGGCAGTGCGAGGGCCAAGAGTGCGTTTTTGTGTGTTTGTGTGTGCGTGTGTGTGTGTGTGTGTGCATGGGTGGCTGCGTGAGTTCCATCAATAATTCCAAAATTGCTAATAATGAATGAAAGCCATTAGCCAATCAAATTAATCACATGCTATTGTTATTAGCAAGTATAGTTGCTTTAATCTGATGGAGGCTACACATAATCATATTAAATTACATATTTATTGATGTTTTTTGTCACACTACTCTGTGGCCTTAAAATTTCAGAAGGCCAGCTTAAATCCCTTCCTGCAACCCTGTTAGAAATAGTCACACATTCAGTGCAACAAGCTGAATTGGAAATGATACTGATACAAGGTTCGTAATAGTGTCCATCTAAGTGCACCTCTTCCGAATAAGTTGAAAAGGAACAATATGATGATGGAAAACAAACCAAGGCACCTGAGTGTACAAAAGTGCTGCCTGCTTAAAAAGTTAATCAGAGTTAAAGGAAGAAAATCAGTGTAAGCCAATAGGAGGAAATCTAGAAAAGGGGTGGGGGGTAGTTATGATGATGTGTGATGAACTCTTTATGAAGACACTTCACAAATTGTGGGTATTAATGTGTTTTTTTGCTTCTCCTGTGAAGAGCAGCAACCACCAGTTCCTTTTACTTTCAAGCAGTTTTACTTTTCACATGATTTGTGGTCATGTGGGATAAAAAATGTATTTCTCCATGTACAAACATTCAACAAAACAGCAGTGCGTATCAGTGGGTTTTTAATGGACACCTACATGTCCATGTACATGGAGTTCACACACAATGCTGAATGTTACAGTGAGCAGTGAGTTGCAACAGATGATGCTCAAAACACACACACACACACACACACACACACACACACACACACACACACACACACACACACACACAAACTCAAACAACGTGACAGATAACCTAGCCTGAACCATTAGGGAGCCCCTTAGGAGGTCCTCCTGGATCCCGAGGCGCTGCAATCAGGGCTTGACTTCAACAAGGAGAACAACAAAAACAACAACAGCATTGCCCAAAGTGCAGAGTTGAACCCACATTGTTGAAGGAGTGCACTGAAACACGGCCCTGGGTATTTTCGCTTTGTTTTCTCCATGCCACTAGAGCCCTGTCTCCCTGCTAAAGGGGCAGGATGGGTAGAGACAGAGGCAGCTTTGATATGGAAGCTGCTGGATTCCCCTGGCGCCACTGTTAACATCTGCATCTGTGTGGAGCTTGGGCTTCCGACATGCTGAGCGGGCTTTGTTGTCCTGTCAGTCAGAGTCAGTGGAGAATACCACTGTTGATCCGACTGGATGATAAACTTGTCAGTGAGACTTTTTTTTATGTGGGGTTGGCTTAAACACAGCAACACCAGCAGTTACACCACTAACATGAAATCTGGCCCTCCCTCTCAAAACAGCCTCCTCTCTCCTCACTTGCCCTCTGCCTGCTTTCTCCTCCACCAAGAACAATAACTGAGACTAGTGCTATGCACTGTCTTCAAATTCAAAATTTCTCGCCACGTAAGTCCAGTTTTAACTCAAGTATATGACAATATTTTCTGCTAGCGACTATTTTCTGCTAGCGAGATTATGTTGATGATGATATTAATATTATTGTATAGTTTTTACATTTTGCTACAATTGATAATGTATATAGTGATAATAGTGAAAATAAAACGAAATGTATACAATTACCAAAGGGTGGATTTCTGTAAAAAACAGACAGAAATCACATTTTCAGAACGCATGCTCAATATTTATTTAGTTATGTATTTTAACACAAGGCAAATGACAGACACTTGATTTAAATGAACTTTGGCTATCTGCAAATCCGACTAAATACAGCTGTCGGTACAGATCGGTATGGATTGTCCATCTCTAGCCTAAACCAGCCAGGCCTTGTGTGGCCTACTTATGGTGACAGACCACCCTGGTCCAAATAATTTCAGCCTGTGAGTGAGCGAGACAGAATGAGAATGAGGAAAGGAAATAAAATCAGTGGCTGAATTATTGGTTGATTGCCCATTCCCCAAAGAGGCTGGGCATCATTTGGTGAAAAGCATTTAATAATTGCTTTTAGGGCCTGTGTCAGACGCATGCAATTCCCCGCACTAATGGGCCAGCTAGGTAGAGCAAGGCCCCAAGGGTCAGAGCAGGACACGGTCCAGCCAGCCAGACAGCGTCATCTACAACTGTGTGTGTGTGTGTGTTTCAGGGAAAGAAAGAGCAAACTAGAGGGAGAGAGAGTGAGTGAATGAAATGAGAGAATGAGGCGAGTGAGTGTGGAGGAGATGAAGTGGCAGTAAGTGCAACCCAAAGGGGAAAAGCACTTCAGCGTCAGTTTAATACGCCAGGCCGGGGATTTGGCAGCGCGCCACACAGCAATTGTTTACCTTTTTGCTCACTGGCTGCATCTGTTCTGTTTTGTAAACGGCACTAAACTATCCGCCCGTAAACACCGGAATCAATAACAACTGTTTGGGGAGTTCCCTGCCTCCCCATGCTTCTTTTCTCTTCTTTCTCTCTCTCGCTCTCTCACTCATACACTCTCTCTCTCTCTCTCTCTCTCTCTCTCTCTCTCTCTCTCTCTCTCTCTCACCCCCCCCCCACATACACACACTCTCTCTCTCTGCATGTCAGTCAAAGCAAGTGTGACACAAATTTTGCTTTTTGTTTAAGCAAAGCCTAATTCAAGGAAGTGCCTTTGAGGAAGAGGACGTGCATTTACATTAACAATAGCGTTTATTTATTTTTGTTAGTTTGCCCTCTGGAGGAACTAAAGAGATTAAAGTTGGCGTTGTGCAGTCATTTGCACTATACTTTTACCCTTGTGAGAGCTGTTTTCTCATTTTTCAAATCTCTCAATGGGAAAGCAAATTCTGGTGTGAGAACAATGCCAGTTTTCTGCCTGCGATTAGCTGTCACAGACTGCGGCTGGAGTTAACCACTTCAGCAGAATTCACTGAATGCGTTTTGCACACTCTGTGTAACTCCTTGAACTCTTCGCTTTTGGTAATAAGGCCCTAACTACTTAAAAGGCCCATATCCCATATATATCTTTATATATATTTTTTTTGTTTTCTTGAGTGTCACTTATGACATTTGTGTTGATCTATGTACCATTTTTGACACAAACAGAACTTTTGTTAGGATGCCAATAAACCTTTAGTGTGGAAAATGACCTCTGATTGGCTGCCCTTTACTTTGTCTTATTCAAAAAGCAGGCCAAGGTAAAACATTATTTTTCACTTTGATGTGAATGGCTAAACTAAACTGACAGGCTGAATAAGCCTGTATAAGGATTCGTGAATGAGCGTGTGAAGGATTTGTTCTGGCTTTTGTGACATCACAAAACCCTATGAAATCAATAAAGCTTTTTTTGTTGCTTAATTCCAGTGTACTCTGTGCACTGGGTAGTAAATGATATGTTGAAACTTTTGCATTATTTACATGCTACATGAAATTATTTTCTTTCAAAACAGTAGAAACACGAGTTTGTCTATGACTTGGGCCCGTTGCACGCTCAGAACTAGCACCATGGCCAGCGACATGCTATTTCCTAAGCCAGTTATTGATCTGATAGTATGTCACTTTTAATGCAGATAAATGCTTAATACTGCTGTGCATCACCCATCACCACCCTCTCTCTCTTCTGTTCCTGTACTTGATCTGAGAGTAGTGCCCTTTTATTGACCCCTGCCATTGCCTTGGCTTCTTTTTCTCTTTGACTGTAAATGACACGGCTGGATGCCCCCCATCCCCCCAACCAGCTCCTCTCCATCACCGTGTTGTAATAACCCCCATTACGCCTCTAGTGCCCAGGCCATCCTTTTGCACACAGGCCCCTAATGGTTAGCTATGAGAGTGCTAGCTTAATAAGCCATTAATGGATGGGCAATAAATAGCTGTATGGGAGCAAGACAAGCCGGCATGACAGCGGGCTATTAAACATGAAGGTGAGATGCCAGGCGTAAGTGTGAGTTAGTGGCGGTGGCGAGAGTGACCTGAGTTCAAGGGTAGAGCTGAAGCAAAGCGCAAAAAGGGGGGGGCGGCATATGGAGGCAGGGAGAGCATGCGTAAGCTGTTTTTTTTTTTTACACCTAAAGAATACTATACAATAGTTTAATACTATACAAAAGAAACAAGGTGTTTTTCACAATGAGTGAAAAATTACACTGTTCTCTATCATCCATCATGTTACTGGGAATGGCTCATTGTTTAAACCAAGCAGCAATTTCTAAAGCAATTTTTTTGTGTACATCAAATGGTATATGATTACACCTTTTAGACACCCCATTGTCCAAATACAGCTAGTCTACCCTGCTAAGAGCCAAAATGTCTTAGAAGAAATGCAATTATAAGCAAATTTAAAGCTTTTAAAAGTGGACCATTATTGCAGAGCTTTGCTGTTAAATTGCCTTTAAAGCTTTTAGAGTTAGTGGCACTATCTAAGGCAGTGTGAGTGTTAGCAAGACCTATGTGTTGTACCATAAGCTTACTCAAGATTATTGGTAGTGTGTTAGTCTTATTTTGATGGAATGTGTTTTTAGGGTGGAGCAATATTATGAATGTGTTTGGAGAAGTTTGAACAATATATTTTGTTGAAACTATGTACACATCCTGTATAGGACAGAAGCTAAAGTTAAAACAAGTAAATAAATAATGTTAAAAGTGTGCCATACTTTTGCCAAGACCAAATTTCACAATTTATTTTTTAGTTCTATGCTAACTAATGAACTGCAATTGTGCATTTGTGTGGTCTCTGTAAAGAATGTATTCTTATTTTCACTTAGAACGCCAACAATCATGGATGTGTGATTGTGGTCACAAATGCCTTGGAAATTGTCTACGTATGGATGTAAAAAACTAGTGTAACTGCATTTGTGATCGGTATGCATTCAGCTCTAGTTGTGCAGATCCCGAGGTGGTCGAGAGCACTCTGTGATCAGGTGTGTGCCTAGAAAATCAAGGAGATGTGTATCCGGACGCGATTAAAATGACTGGACTACCGCTGAGTTCGGGGAAAAACAGTAGGTAATATGACCTGTAATTTTCTCAGCAGACAAATGAGAAGAAGACTGACATGGCTGATCTGAACAACAATAAAACCACAGAGTAGCTTCTGTACAAGAGCACATTACCCCACAGCCAAATGTATATTTAATTCAGTATGAATAGAACTAATGTTTTCAAAAGCGTCCTGGTCTTAAACTTTTTCTTATTATGTATCTCATGTAGAAACCACAAAATAAGGAAAATAAATACAAGTATCTCTTGCAGTTAGGTTAATGCTTACTGTTAAAATGTAACTAGACATTGTGCATGTTTATTATTGTTTGCATATCAGTGTTGTTATTTCAGTTTTAGGGGCTTGACATTAAACCCCTAAAATGCTCTTTCATATGCACACTGGGTTCAAGTACTGCTATACTGTATAAGCATTTGCACATTCAATGCAATATGTATGTCAGTTTCCATCATAATACAAGAGACAGGCCCTGCTGTTTTTTTTTATGTGGAGGTTCATATTGAAGCTCATGGTACTGCTGAAGCATCTCTCCATGCATTCATACAGCCATTTTCCATGCAATGCTCTACAGCTTCTTCAGGTCCCTGTGGAACCCATTAATAAAGCGCTGGAGAGCTGAGATCATCTCGCACACACACACGCAAACACAAACAAACGTACACAGGTGCCCACTAGCCAGCTCCTGGGTTCAACTTCTGCATCAGAATAATCATCCGCCCAGACTGGCGTGTGCAAATGGGAGCTGATCGGAAAAAAAAACGAGGGGGGAAGAAAAAACACAAATAAAGATATTTATAGTCCCTTCATCTCCCCCATTGCCTGATTAAGCTGAAGGAAACGAGGGAATAAGTATGTTGTCATATTGTCAGATTTGTTCTAACAATGTGACAAAATTACATTAGGATCCAGAGGCAATAATGTTGCAATTATTGGGTGTTCTCCCCCCCTACCCCCCAATCCCTCCATCCCCGCCATACTCAATCATCCTCGAGCTTTTCATAGCTTCTGTTAATGCCTTCGTGATCCACTCCCCAATGCCTTTTCTGTCGGAGGAACTCATTTAAGAGCACATACAAAAGTATTTGTCGGAGTGTCAGAGAATACAGCAGCGCTCTCCTCGGCAGCCCATTCTTCTGCCCTAATGCGGAACATCCCCCGGGTGATGGCTTTGGCAGCTTCAGAAATGGAAAAGCCATATTGGAGACGGGGGTCACGGACGGGTGAGCTGAGAAAAAGTTTGTACTCGTTTGTGACATTCGAGTGAGCTTTTTTGAGCGAGAACTTTCACAGGGATTGATGCAGCAGAGGCAGTTAAGGTTGGAGTGTCTGGTTCCTTTGCTTGCCGGATGACCGTCTAGCGACTTTGGAAGCAACTGTTGCAGAGTTGCTTGAACTTCTTAGACTCTAGGCTTGTTATTCAGTTATTAACCTTGATACTTTTATTAACAATGATGTAATGATAGTAGCTATAAAAAAAGTATTGAACTGTTTTCTGTTGTCTTTTGAGTGCACCGTTGTAAATGTATAACTCTTTTGCAGTAAAGTACTCAATGGTATCAAATAGTACTCAATTATATTAAATACCTTGTCTTGATGTCTTGTGGCACATTTCACCGTTCAATGTTCAAATCATGATGTTGTGTCCATTTGCAGCTCCCCAGGAAGCTCCCCGAGCGAGAAACTTCTGCCTTACCTCCCACCAGTTGAAATGCCTGACCCAACTGGCCAACACACTGCTAGAGCTGGAGCGCAATGTGGAGGATCTGGCTACGGAGCTGGGCTTCCTCAACTGTGCAGGGGAATCCGCCTATAGCCTGAAAGGTACAGGCTGGTGGCCCATGTCTTGAAATACAGCTTGGACATTTTCTAGCATGTTTTAGCCAAAACAACACCTCATGTGTCAAAAATTCTTACTGTGAAGCAGCTCGGTTTTAATATAGGTTAAACAGTGTGCCATGATGGGGCATGGCATCTCCTCTTTTAAAAACATTTGTGATAGAACACTTTCTTAAGCATTCATCTCGCTACTTACATAGCTCATTCTGGCTCAGTATGTTTTATATTCAGTTATAGACATAATAAAATATGTAATTTGGCATAAATCTCGTTTGAGATCCCAACAGCTATTCTAAAAACTTATAATTTGTGTTCTGTCTGGCTTTATAAGATGCACATGCTTGGACCCCAATTATTGTCACCTGTTGTTGGTATTTGGTATTTATTTTACTCCATATAACTTTTTGTTTTCCATGAATGTTCTGTTCATTGGTACCGTAAAAGCATCCCTCGCTGAAATCCTGAACTTAATGTTTTATATGATAAAAAAAAGTAAATAAAATACTCCATCTACGTATAAATGACCATGATCCACTGCTGGGGTGTCTTTTTCAGAAGTTCCCTTGTTGAAAGCATGGATCAAGTTAAAAGTAAATCTATATGTAAATGGCATATTCATCATGCAAAAAGGATGTAGTGAGTGGTAGGGGAGAATCAGTCAATTTTTTCATGAAGCCACTGCATCTGTAATCCCACCCCTGGATCTGCTTCTGATGTCTATGTGACAAGATTTTATTGTAAGTAATTTTGTACGATTTGTCGTCAAATGAAAAAGCAGCTGGTTCTTTATTTGGTTAAACAGTTTGGTTATTTGGTTAAATGATGATGACAAAGACACAACATCAATCCAAACGTAACACTGCTGTATGTAGTTTAGTCTTAAACACCCAGGCCTTTGTCATGATACATATTTTTTTCTGACATCTGATAGATTGGTATACACCAGCCATAGTAGTCGCAATACTATGATTTAAATGTCAATATACAACTTTAAAAACACTTAGCCACTTAAGATCTATCTGTATTTGTCATGACCTTTGAGGAGCATGTTTTTTTTGGACCTATATCTTTTCTTCACATATATTTAATAAATGTTTCTTCAAAGCTGAATCTTAAGAGCAAATAGCTGAATAGCGACTGACTCATAGAGCTGTTCATGCCAGTGTGGCCTGCACATATAGTCTCCCTCTCGTTTTCTCTTGCTTTCCACTTGCCATGAAAGTGACTGGTGCATGTAGTAATTTCTATAAAGGTTACATTAAAAAACAAGACATGCAGAAAAGACCTCAATTTACAGAGAAGTAAACAGCCTTTAAAGGGCAGTTATCCAAATCATTAATTCAGGCAATCAAATGACTTAATTACCAGAAATTCATCAGATGAGCTTAAAGGTCAAAAAGTGACACCCTGGCTGCTTCCTCTCTCCCTCTGCCTAGTGCGCCTCTCGCTCTTGTTAAGCTAAATTGCCTCGCCCGGGGTCTCACATCCAAAGCGTCTGATTAGAAAAATGTGGTCTTGATGCATGCGCTTCTAATTTTCTGCCTACACATACACACACACAAACACACACACACTCACACACCAAGTTATCCTCTTCTTCACCCGGCCATGGATTACCCTAGATATGGCCGTGGCTATCTGGGGTTCAGATCAACTCCACCGCCTCCGATTTGGACTAACACAAAGCTCACTTTCTGCAATTATTGCAGGTCTTTTTTTTCTTCCCTCTCCACTTCTTTCCTGCGAGGCATTGCAGTCATTTTTAGGTCACTGGTGCATAGAAGAGGACACCAGAGTTAAATATGTCAGCCTGGGGTTACAGAAGCACTTCCCTTCATTGACTCATTTTCCAAAAGCACCATGTGTGTCTATGATAGGGCTTGCTCACTCCACGTTCACTCTGTCTATTCATATTCTTAATGAATTGTTGTAAAGTGTAAGAAAGTCATTTTTAATTGGGTTTAGGCTGTCTGTATTTTGATAAAGCGAGCTTTGGGTGCATTGGATAGAGTGTAATGGATAGACAATAAAGCCTGCTTTTTATCTGTGTGTGTGTGTGTGTGTGTGTGTGTGTGTGTGTGTGTGTGTGTGTGTGTGTGTGTGTGTGTGTGTGTGT
>JBBPCX010000040.1:7591602-7625550 GCA_037974365.1 Hydrocynus forskahlii | reverse complement strand
GTGTATTTTTTTGTTCTGCTTGTTTTTGATGTCTACTTTCTGTCTGTCTGTTTGTGTGTGTGTGTGTGTGTGTGTGTGTGTGTGTGTGTGTGTGTGTGTGTGTGTGTGTGTGTGTGTAGGGATCCTAAAGAAAGTCAGGGATGATATTGAGACAACTGCACTGGATGATAAGACAACACCTGACTTTCTGCTGCAGAGCACAGAGGTAAGCCTTGTAGACCTCTTAGGATGGATCGTTCTTTTTTTTTTTTTTGTTGGACAAGCCCTGGACCTAAGCCATATTATTTTGTGTGGAAAATTGATTGATGTATCATGATCAACTATGTTTGTGGGTACTTCAATAGAACCAAAGCCAATACATTGTGTTGTTATGTGGATTTCTCACCCCCAAAATATCACTATCATTTAAATTATGAGGTTGACATGGAATATTGCTACCCATTGCTATAGTAAATATACTTGCCTATATGCAGTCAAATTTTGAATGTTCCACATGCAAGCTGATCCTGTGCATGTAAATGACATACTGGCATCATTACAATACTCTAACTTGCAACATCTGGCTACTGGCAATCATGGCAACACCATTACAACATCCTATACAAAGCAGGATGATTTGTCATGCAGAGTAGTCAAGTGGCATTGAAAGCACTAAGACTGTGTTATATAAAAGAGTGCTCTCACATAACTTGGTGAAGTCAGTCAGGTTTGCAGGAGTGTGAGCTTCCTTGTTGCATATACAGTCACATAAAAAAAACATGTAAAATAGCAAAAGTGCTGTAACTTTTGTACAGGCAATATTTCATGTTTAAAACTGTTCTTCCTAGTATGTTGAATTCAGGACAAATATAGTATTAAAATAGTTTGGGAGTGTGTTCCCTGTAAAGAATATGTATTGCTTTTAAAATATACAGAATGTGTCAAACTTTTGCATATAAGTGTATGTAGCAATATTAAAAATCTGGCTTTCCTGTAGAAAGTTTCTTAGTCCTTATTTAGATATGTTGTACAGTACTGTGCAAAATGCACAGCAAAAAAATACATACAACTGTTTAGATGAGCCGTTTTTCACATTAGTATAACTAAATATTCTTGGAATAAAACTAAAAATAATAAATACTAATAACATTATACAGTAAACAGTGATTTTATGTACAATATATTATGTGTTCCTTGTGGAAACCCAGAATTACTTGTAGTTTCCATCAGAAGCCTGGATTAACTCAATCAGTCCTTCCTTAAATTTATTAAGGTGTTTCACGACGCAATGGCTGGAAGAACCGAGGAGAAATCTGGAACCAAACCTGTGTTCTCCTTATCAGCTCACAAAATATCAACTACCTTTTTTTATGAGCGAAACAAATCTTGGTGTTTTTTTTACTGATTTCTTATTTGTTTGCATTTATTCTAATGTTAACTTTGCAAGAAGGAAAACATATTATCACATACTGAGAAAGTGGCTTTAAACAATTTGCATAGGTGTTTAGAACTTTTGCACAGGACTCTAATCCGGTCTGCAATCCTGTGGTCAGCAGTTGAGTAGTTGTCTCTCCGTTGCATGACTGTATATACCTTCAATAAAAAAAGTTCCATATTAGCTCAGCATAGCAACACATTGCAAATTTACATTTGTGAGCTCTCTGCTGAAGTAATTGCCATTTCAATCAGTAACAGTGAGCCCACACATTATATTATGCTACATTACTAACGTGATTATTCTGCTGTGGTATCTCTGTGTGTAGGCGGTGTGCCTGGAGTTCGAGTGGAGGGCTGCGTTCCGGGAGCTGGTTCCTCAGATGGCTCACTGTGTGAAAGTGTTTCTGGAGGATGTGTGCAGCAAGCGTCTGCAGCAGGAGGAGACCACGTATACCTCCAGCTCTGCCCTCATCCTGCAGGTTAAAGCCCCCTTCAGACAGGGGGCCGAGCTGACCTGTCCAGAAAGAGACATGTCGAAAATGATAACTAAGGCAAGTTACTGATCAGGACCCTGGTTCCTGCAGCCGTCTTATAATGCATCTTGGGTGAGCAAATCACAAGTGGACAGCCTTAAAAACTAGTCTAAATGTGTAAGATGTATTATGATCCAATCATTCAAACCACTTGTCGAGGTGCTGCATGTGACCATATCTTTTGTATCATAAATGCTAATAATGCGTCCCTGACAACATCACAGGAAAGCACTCTAAAAATGGAAAGGAGCAGTGTAAAATATAACAATTTAAAGCTTACATAATGTAAAGCCAAAGACAAAATTAGCAAGCCTGGAAAGCCTAAGATAACTTGCCCGTTTTATGAGTTGGACAAAGTGTTGCATGATGGACCATCATTTTGCCCTGTGCAAGGAGATGTGTGAATTTTGATGCTTTAAGCAGAGATTTTTGGATTGTTGGTGTGAGATTCTAGCAGAAGTAGCGTAGGCAGTAAGTGGTCAGCTGGACATCTTGGAGACGCATGATAGACACAAGCACAAACTGCGATGTGTCTTGGCTATCCACTTGTGATCTGATCACCCAACACACATTTTACTGTTTAACCAATAAAATAAAAAAATATATATATTTTCTTTATAGCTACGCCCTTTGTAGTATTTATATGCCAGCTGGTCTCACCATTGTGTCAGGGTTAATGTTAAAGCTAAAAGAAAGCATATTTCTTTTAGCTTTAACATTAAAAGCTAATGTTAAAGCTAAAAGAAATAGCTTTAACATCCCTGTTAACTGGAAAATTGTTATCAGATTGTAACTAACTGGGCTGATTGGATAACCATTTTGCAATATTTCTGAGTCAAACAGGATACTGAAGTGGCAAATATTTGTGCATAGTACATAATTTGATTCATCAGAATTTGATTGTATCCTTAAATGGGGACATTCTGAAAGGTAAATGAGCCTGATGGGCTGCTGAAAACATCTGGATTGCACCGATAAAAGCAAAATTTCACAAACATTGGTTAAAATAATATTGGTTAAAATAATGTTTTCAGTTTAATGTGTGGGTTTTTTTACACTTTCAAATGGTAGCTGTAGTTAACATCCACATAGGGTTTGCTTTTCTTACACTTTTCTGGCAAAAAAGTAGAAGAAACCCTTTTTCATTCTAACAAGTCTGTGTGTAAGTGTAACCACATAAATGTGTATGAGGAAGAGCAGACTGAGTGTGTGCATGTGCGTGTTTCCTTTCATCAGCTGACACACCTCTCAGCATGGGAGAAAACCTTCATTTTTTAATTTTCAGATTCAGATTTTTTATTCCATGTGGATCGGCCATAAATATTACAGACGTCTGATGGAAAAATTACGTTACCCCACCTCCCAATGGCAAATGTATTCAGTCTGAAAAGTACTTTCAACGGCTGTTGCAGCAGGATTAGCTGACACCGTGCTGCTGTGATGTCACCAGTTTTGACCAAGAATGGTGCACAATAGATAAAGTTTCTTGCAAAAATATGCTCGTATGCCATAGTTGGACATCAGCAGACACTGCCAGAAGCTTTTTGGGGTTAATGTGATGTAATCAAATTATCAGGCATTATTATTACTATTTATGAGCTCTAATATGATCTGTTTTTTAGTTTAAAGAGCCATAATACTGTCTGGCGGATCCTTTGGAAATCTATAGTTTGGAAATGTTCAAATGCAACCTAAATAAAGCACTTTTTGTCTGACCACTGGATAGGGTCAAAGAGGTGGTGCACACATTCTCTCTGTTTCTGTGTTAGACACACTACAGCTTTACATAATATCACATCTATATTTATGCTTCACCTCCTTCCATTGGTGAACCATGCTTATACATCATACTCCTTAGCTCCTGTGTCTTCCATCATTCCAGCGCTGCGCAGTGTCGCTTTTTATCTGCTCTATCATAGCGGATCACAGCACTGTCCATCTCAGCCCGTTTCCTCTGATGGCCAGAGATGTCTTGCCTCATTTTATTCCTCATTACAACTGCTGCGCACCGAGAGCCGCTTCACTTGCACTGGTGTGGGGAGATTGATGAGCCATCCCAGTCTTAGCAGAGGGCCTCTGAAGAGGGCAGGGTCTGTGTGTTTTTGGTTTGAAGCTGCTGAGGGCAAGTTATTTGTTTAGAAACACATGTGGATGTAACTATTAGGGCCCAGCTAATACATCAGCTGGCTCATATCTGGTCCTGCAGATTTAATTTTATTTCCAAAAATCACATCTACAAGACTCAAATGACTGAACTGTATTGGCCTGTGTAATTGACATCATCTCACTTTTGTTTCATAAAAGACATTGAATACAAATAGGGAAAAATAACATCATTAGAGATATTGGGTATATTGTCTTGCAATATTTATATTAAAAGGTTTCAGGTTGGGTAATGTCACATCACATAGTTATATCAATGTTTAACCCTGCACCAGACATGAGATCTAAATTTAGTTTACATTTGAAAACAGATCATTTTATGTATAAAAATGAGCATGTAAAAATGTAAGCTGGATAACTTGTCAGCCGACTAGTTGCACCCTAATGTCTGCATCACATCCAGTCTGGGTTGACTTGTAAGCTATTTAATGGTAGGTTAAAAACTCTTAAAACATTGTTAAATTGGTTGTTCTAATCATTTAATCACCATCTTAATGTTGCTATTGGTATCTGTCCCAAAATTCAAATTGATCAAGCCCCCAGTAAATGCACATGCAGACATGCCCAAAGTTCCACAGCCTGGTCAGTGTGCCAGCTCTGAAGACATCTCTAAGTATTTGACTGTTGGGTGTTTTGAAAAATTGGTGCATTCCTGCCTGATTTGAATTCCAGCACTTTGATGCAGCAGTTGGTGCTCGTGGAACCACATCACTAACAAGTGTCAGAATTTGTCCACACTCAAGACCTGTACAACACATTTAGGTGTAGGTCAGTGCTTCAAAATGAGCAGCTCTCTACTCAAAGGTTACCACGTGCATTTATTTGCATTCCCTGCCGCCCTGAGACTCGGAAAGTCTGACACACATCACAGTGGACCATAAGCAGGCATGTCATGCTAGCACAGGACTGGCTCCGGAGTGCAGCCTAGTCCAGATGCATTAATGGAATCAATATTTCACACATTCATATTCATACATTCATGCCTGGGTTCAGATCCTACACGCTGCCAAGCCTCTTGCCCTGCATAATGTTCGAGAGAACCATTTATCACCCTAAAATTGCATACGAGTTATTGACCACCTCGTGTTGACAATGGCTGCATATCGTTCTTAACCTTCTGCCTTCTGGTGAGGGGCTGGAATTTAGAGCCATTCAAAAGTACCTGTTAAAAAACCCTGAGCTTTTAAATGTTTTATAGCCTTGCGGAGGAATAACCTTGCGGTGGCTGTCCTATTGGGATCCATATCTTTGATCTGCGCTAGTTACGGGTTCTCTGTGCCCGAGTGGCGGGCTTGAAAAAGCCATAAATCTCACAGACACCTCTTGAGTCCTCATCACCTTCAGTCTGAGAGTGCTTAGAGTCTGAGAGCGTGTAGCTGTATACTTTCTCCCACCTTTCTCTCATACTCCCGCTAAGCTCTTAACGGCTGAACCCTGTTAGTTATTGACTCGATTGTCAGACTGCCCTGCCGTTTTGAGGCCTCTTCTGTCCACCAAAGCCACATGCTTGCAGGGGAACATACCTTGCAAGTGTCTGTGTCTGTCTTTTAGCCTGCCAGACTTTAAATCATGAAATGGCCTGGCCTTTTCTCTCACTAACCATATCTGCACTTATTTTAATATACTCCATATATGTAGTCCTCATCCCAGTTTTACTTTAAGTTTGTACTTAAAGTGAAGTTGGCCCACATCATATCAATAAATATGCCTTCAGATGCCTGTCTCTTGTTTACAGTGTGAAAGAGTATCTGGATATTGGCTTCTTTTAATATGCTTACAGAAAAATATGAACTTCGATACAACTGATAAACTTGGGTTTTTGCATGTCACACTTTCCCATCTTTATCCACATGTGGGCTTTCAACACGGAATGCATTTCTATGCACTCAGAACCAAACCAATACCTACAAACAAACAAAATCAGAAAGACATTGCAGTCTCTTATAAACCTGGTGGCCTGGTGGTTAGGGAGTTCTCCCTGAGATTGGAAGGTTGTGGATTTGAATCCCAGGACTGCCAGTGGCACCACTGAGATATCCTTGAGCAAGGTACCATCCCCAAACATTGGTCCTTGGTTACTGTGTCGCTGGCAGCCCATTGCTTCACGCACTGTGTGCTGTACTACACTGTAGCGTGTTCACGCATGACCAAAATGGCCACTTTACACTTTTTACTTATTAATGGGTTTATACTACAGAATGTTTCTCTGAATGTGGTTTATAATAGCATTGTGTTTTTAAACGAAAACAGTGGATTTCAGTAATCTGTCCCTTGAGAGTATTTCTCTGGAGTGTGTCTAAATTAATGTGCGCCTAGTCAGAAGGCAGGCATTGTCTGCATGAATAGGAAACTCAATGCTTTACTTCAGTTAATCCAATGTTCCTGTGCAACACAGAAGAGCAGCAGCAAAAAAAAAACACATTAATGCACATGTTGGATTTTAAACTGGTAATCAATAACCCCTGTGCATATATCTGCATCAGTCCAGTTTTAACCTAATTAAAAATTTGGAATGATTTACGATGTGGACCTTGTGATTATTAAAAAAAATCCAAGCATAATTGCAGAAATATCGACTTTGCAAGACTCTTGTGACACCTGTTTGCAGGTAACTGAAGATGGGAAACACATTCACGTCTGTTGCTATTCCAGATAGCCTATGGGTACAATTAACCCCTTAAACTCTCATAGACTGAGAATCAACAGACTGTTGAAGGTTGAAGCTGATATTTAGTGGAGAATATGAAGTAACCTCTCACTCGCTTGTGCACTGTCTGATTGATGGTATTGAGAATGTTTCCATTCTATCATTTCCTATGTTCGCCAAGGCCTCAGGACGTGGTAACTCCCAATGGAAAGGGAAGGGTTGGAGCGTATATAGGGTGTGCACACATGTTTTACTGCTTTTGAATAGCCTGGCGCCGTAACTCATTTCTATAGGTTTATAAATTTGCTGGTGAACTCAGCACATACGCTGGCGTGACCTGCTTCAGTGTCGTTCCTGCTGATGTACTTTGAATGAGGAGCACATGAGAGTGGATGGAGGGAGAGAAGGGAGGGGTGCTAGGGTTGCTTAGGAGGGGTTTGGGGGTGATATCTTCATTTTGGAGGCTGAGGCAGAAGGGAGGAGAAGGCAGATTGGAAGTTTTGTGTGCGCACATTCCGATCTGAGGCTGCTTCCTTCTGCTGATAACCCTTAGGGGTCTTCTTTTCAAGTGAGACGCCTCCTGAGGCACTTCTTCGCAGGTATAACACACATGCACACACACACACACACACACACACACATATTCATAATCACGGTCTCACTCAGGGCTTGAAAAGAGAATCCTTTCTCCAGGACAAATGTGGAAACATGAGATAAAGTATTGCTCCTCTTTCCAAGTGCCACAGGAGGGGAGCCTGCCAGACTTTGAATCTTAAAACAGCCTGGACTTTCTCTAACAACCATGTCTGCACGGTTGATTCACTTGCTTTAATACAAAGCATACTGGGGCCTTGTCCTGAGAATTTCACTGATGTTTAAGTTGCTTCAGCAGATAAACTGGAGAGCTTTCTCTTTAGAAAATAAAGTTGGACTCTGAACTGATAAAGATTACTTTGTGCCCCCAACTCTGGTTTACATAAAAAGTGTTATTTTCTTTTTTTGTCTATTGCAGTATATAGTAGTATGTCCACATCCTTTATAATGGAGTTTATTAATTTAAGCAAATGTAAATTCAATTATGAATAGAGGTATAATCTTTAAATAAGCTTAGATGCCTTAATGTTAATGAAAATGTTTATTTTTGTTCATCTGAACATCCACTTTGCCTGTTTTTTTCAATTAAAACAAAATCAACTTCATGCACCGAATTTGCTTGAGATGTTTCCAAATCTACCCTTTTACACTGTTACATTTTCCAATGTTCCCAAATTATAATCCCCATTCTATTCAGTCTAATGGATTCTTTTGAATTCATGTTTGTGACATTAAACAGAACTGGATCATTCATGTTGAAATTGGTCATTTTTTTATTCCTTCAGTGTCCAGAAGGATTTGAATTTTTACAGTTTGCTTTGTACTTTTTCATCCATTTTAAAAAAGGATGAGTTTTGCTACATGAGACCATGTGTAATTTTTCCTGATGACCATGTGTTGTCAGGAAAAAATGCACAATAAGGCATAATTACCCAGAACCTTGTAAAAATATATCTCTCCATTTTCCTTCTGCAGTTCTGTGCAGATGTTCTGGAGGAGCTGGACACTCTCCTGCCCCTGGCCGTGGCATGTAAAGATGATGCCTTGCTCCCGGTGTGTTCATGCTATGTGGAGGTTTGCGGCAGGGTGACCTCTGCTCTGCTGTCCAGGCTAGAGGAGAGAGCGAGACAGGTGCCCGCCACAGCGCCCCTCAAAAACCTCCCCGTCCTACTGGCTTCCAGCGTCTACATCCAACAGAGACTGACACACTATGAGAGTCAGCTGAAGGACACCAACCGCATGTGAGTGATGTGAGAGATGACCGGGCCAAAAATCAGGTTTATGCAATTGTCCCCTTTCCTCAAATACAAAATCGTACATCAAGCAGCCAAAAACACCAGCCATAGCTGCTATGTCTTTAAAAACACAGTGTCTGAAGTGAATCTATTACATATTTCACGGTTTGCAATGGTTCAGTTTGCAGGTGGCTAATACACCTGAAGAGACTTGTTAGCTACATTAGTCTCATAGCTCCTTTCCAAAACTAAAGAAATAAATAGTGTACACAACACATGCCTCATTTGTTGTAAGGGGCCAGTAGTCTACTTTTTATTTTTGCCCAAACTATCACTTTTAAATGCTCAGAATATGCAGACTTAGCAGTTTCTGGCTGGTAAAATCAAACAGCATGAAATGAAGTGCTTTGAAATCTAATCCGACTCTGTGAGTAAATTTAACTTTGTAAGACAAACTAAAACAAATTCTCACTGCGTAAAAAGTTGGGCAGGCGTTATTTGATTAAAGTTCTAACTTACACCGTACTGGTGTATATTTTGAATGTGCAATAATAGGTTGTTAGAAGATGAAATGATGTAGTTTGATGTGGTTGTGAGCTGGTTATTGTGCGGCGGTGTAACCAGATTAAAGCGTTCAGGAAACCTCACTTAATTTTTCATTCGCTCAACACCAAGGCCATTTGTAGAGAGTGCGTCTCTTAGAAGACAGTTATGGATGTGAGGGAGCGTAATTTCAAACTACTGAACCACAATTGGTCATTTAATGAGCTATAGAAGACCTGAAGTCTCATTATGTCCGTGGAACATATGAAATCTTTATGTATGCCTGCATACATTTTATGTCAAGGGCAAGCATTAAAGGAAGAGCTTTGCTTCCCTTTCTTTCTAAAGCTTCGAAATAATGTTAACATATTAACAGTTCCCAGTTAGCTTTTAAAGAAGAGTAGTTATAGAACAACAAAGCATGCTTCTTGCTTAGAAAGTGCTTGAAATGTAACCGATATAATTGGAGATGCTAATTTATCCCTATTACCACTGCCACCCCTTACAACCCTGGTTAAGGATAACACTTCAGATAATGGATCAACGAATGTATCTAGAAACATCATGAAGCATTTCTCTCAATTAAAATCCCTATGCTATAGATCATCCTAGTAAAGAATGTATATTTAAACATGATATTTGGGAAATGGGTTGATGCCCTTGAGTTCATTTTAGTGATTCCATTCCTATTCCAGCACTCCATCCCATGCACTTCGGCGTTTCATTTTTTTTTTAAATCCTGCCTCCACAGATGATGAAATATCACATATAAAACGGCACATTCAAAAAAATGAGCTCTGCTTGAAAAACTGAAGTTTAACTTATGCGTTTGTACATAAAAATGAGAGGTATTTGTGAGAGGTGGAGGCCTTTCTGGAGCGATCTTTCGATTTATAGTTTGTCAAGCACAGGTTCTTTTTATTTTTTTCCCCCAGAAAGGCAGATTGTCAGGCCGTTGCCAAAAATACTAAAATGCCGTAATTGGATTGTAAAGAATCGAAGTGGGATCTGCATGAGCCTGCGAGTTCCTGACAGAACTATTTATCTACGGGGGGACGTGTGTTTGTCTGAAAACAGATGTTAGCCTGCAAAGAGCCAAAGGGGAAGTGAGCGAGAGAGAGAGTAAAGGAGAATGAAATGAAAGACAGAAAAGGGGTGGGAGAGGTTGATTGTTTCAGACAGCACGTGTGGCCTCATATTTTTAGGGGGGGGGGGTAGCGGCTGAGAGGAAGTAGGGAGGTGGTGTATGACTGGCAGGTAATAATCGGAGCCATTTGCTGGTATTAATCACTTAATGCCACTTTGACCTGTAAGCTTCATGACTCCTCCTTGTTCTCTTAAATCTTGCCCATGTGGCTTTGATGTGTCCGACTTCAGGCCTTTGACTCTGCTGCCCATCCAGAGGAGCCAGGATGTGACGGCCGCTGTGCATGAGCACCTGACCAGCTACTGCGTCCACGTGTGTGCCACCAGCATACTGCAGGATGCAGAGAGTCACTACTGGGCAGACCCCAAGCCATTTTATGAGGTACAGATGCAAGTAGTTATTCCTACACATGCTGTGTTTTATTAAAGCAATAAGCCACAAGAGGCCGTATGTTACCATGAATTTACCATGTATAACTGATAAACCACCGTAATGCACAGCTTCCAGTGGCCTATATTAAAATGCTATGATAAAACACACTCTACATAAACATAATATACGATCATTAATAATACCCACAGTAAAAGAAAATCTCCCACTATAGGCTATGGTGGCTAAGCAACATGCAGTTATGTTTTTGTTTTTTTTTGGCAAATACATACAAAATTCAATTGTGTAGTCATATGTGTGTGGATTGACTATTTCAGAACTACTTTGAATGCGACTCTGCTAATCAGCTTTTGAAATCGATGCTATCATTTTATAATATGTTCAGTGAATGTCTCCCACATTTAGTAATGAAGATGAACTTTATCCAAAGAGCACCTTTTGTACATCCAAAATATTTTTTATACATTCAATACCTTCAGCTCAAAGTGATGTACAGTGTAAAGTTTATAACTACAGCCAGGAAAAAAGTATTGTCAAAAAATCTATAAAAGTATATAGGAAAATAATACAAAGTGCAACAAATAAACACAATGGCAGAAATTTTTTTTATAAATTCTGTGAAAATAGAATTAGACATTTAAAAAAGGTAAAAGGTAACATTATTTAAAAGTAAGGAGCATGTTAAAGTATGTCTTTAAGCTGTTTTGTAAGAATTAGGTGGAGCCTGATGTATGTTTATTGCTAATATATTCCGGATCTTCAGTGCATTATAATGAGACTGTGTCACCATTCTTTGAAGTTGCATATAGGAATATGGAGAATATGGAGAACGTTGTTTGGTTTCACTGTGTGCTGCGTATATATGGCTACAGTGACAACAGACCTACATGATTTGACTTGACTTGACTTGACTTAAATTGTACTACTACCCAAGGTAAAAACCGCTCCAGCCTGAATAAGGCTTATGTGTTATGTGTGTTTTATTGAGGTGAGTGATTACAATGCAAAACCTAATGCCATATTCATTAAATGATTCTAGTATTAACCCAAGAATGATAACAGTGTTTTTATGGATGAAAAATGGTCTTTAGCCCTTGGGCTCCTTTAGCGTAACAACAGTATGCATTTGCATTACAGTGTTCAGACACAGGCAAGCTACGGCACGCAAGTGCCTTTCATATGCCTACATTTGTTTTCTGTATTTATTGTTGGCAATTAACTCATGTATTGAAGAATTTTCTTACATTAGCATGTTAGATTTATTCAGAGTCTCAGTGTGTTCCAGAGTAGTATTGTGTTTGTAGTGACCCTCCTGCAGGCCTCTCCAGTGGGAAACCTAAGGCGACATTAGAGCAAACCATCTGTACAGGAATGCTCCATTACTGTGGTCCTAACTTGTACCTCCATTAAGGCATAGCCAGACAGAGAACACTCAGACACACACACACACACACACACACACACACACACACCTTTTGCAGACTGTAGAGCAGACAGGCCTGCTGTGTGCAGGTGTGAGACTGGCTGCCTGAGTCTGGGGCTCTGTTGACCCATAGCCCCATGCCTTCCTTCCTTAAAGCATCTCTTCTCTCTGTCTAACCCTCCATCTCTCCACTTCCTTCTGGTTCCCCACCAGGAGATCTGAACTGCTTCACAGTAGAGCCTGAATAATGTATTGTTTGACCAGGAAAATTGACCAGCGCTACGGTTTGTGTTGCTTGGTTGCTCTTAGGAAAAATGGTGCATATCAATCAGCAGTTTGTACCATGTCTTTTTATTGTAATAAACATACTGCTCATGTTTCATCCACTTAAACTATTTTTTACACAAACGTACTGATTTACTGAAAATGTATGTAAAAATTAATGCACTAATGCAAAAATACTGTAATAGCTGATTTAGTAAGGAGGACCGTGTTTTTTTAAATGAGCAAAATACAAGTTTTCCATTTTGCATGTTTGCCTAATGAATATGCAATTTTGGGCATTTCTTTCAAAGCGTGCATAGTTTATGTTATGTCTCATTAATTGATCATGATTGATCCTCACTGAAAACTGAATGATTATTCAATGGATGGATGGATGGATGGATGGATATGTAGATAGATAGCTAGCTAGATAGATAGCTAGCTAGCTAGCTAGCTACCTCACTCGCTCGCTCACTTGCTCAATGTCCTGGACTGTCTTACTCAACATAAAATATCACTAAATGAACTAAACTCTGTAGTTATCCTTCCTGCACCTGGATCACCTTCTGGTCTTGTCACAGCAAAACTGAACCTGAGCTTATCTACCAATGTTTTGTTGTATACATTTTTTTCTTTTATTCTTTAATTCTTAACTGACTGATCTTTTTTTCCTTTTTTCTTTTTACTTATATAGCAATAAACCTAACACTTCTGTGAGATCCAAACTTGTCACAGCTACCAAGAACAGTTAGCACTCAAAAAAGCCTCATTTAATGGTTTCCTCCACCTTTTTGCACATGTCGTCTGGGCAGTTATCCTTTGTAAATTGCCCACTGCAGAGGCAATCTAAAGCATGTAAATTAGTGCTCATTATAAGGGCTGAGGTGTTAAGTTCTAAATTCAAGGCACTTAACTGAGCTTCACACTAACCACAGTCATTGTTAACTTACCTAAATATGTAGAAAGTATTCAAGCCTAACATGTCTCAAAACATTTGGGTGGAGATTGTTCCATTTCTTTACACAGCACGTAGCACATGGCTTTCTTTCTTTGATGAGCTTCAATTCTGATTCCTCTTGTAAACAATACAGGCAAAGACAATCTCACTTTCTCCCTCTCTCTCTCTCTCCCTCTCTTTCTCTCTCTCTCTCTCTCTCTCTCTCTCTCCTTATGTCATTCAGCATAATGCTCTCCTAGGTTGCCCTAACCCCTTGCAAGAGTCATCACCTTTGCTGTGTGCATGTGTATTTGTGTGTGCGCATGTGTGTGTGCGCGCGCGTGTGTTGTGTGATGTTCTGAACAGTGCTGATGATTTCTCCAGGCTGAGCTTTCCAAGGACTAGTGTTGTGCATGTGTCTCAGTGGATTTTGAGGGAGCCAGGTGTGGAGTGCAGGTGGCATGACCATGAGCCTCTGTACAGAGAGACAGACCCTGTCTCAATCTGTGTCCTTCATCTATCTGTCAGTCAGTTTTCCCTTCTCTGAGAACTTCTTTTTTCGTTCTAAACTCTCTTACACACACACACGTATACACCATTGTATGAATAGCTGACGCAATTACACTATTGTCCTTCTTAAGTTTTATTATTATTATTTTTATTCCACCATTAATTGATCAGATCAAGGGCCAAATATTTATTGTTTAAAAATTGATTTATGTGGTTGAAACAACATTAAAACAAATAAAAAAGGGAGTATTAGTCAACCAGTCTTGCCATCACTCGGTGAATGTGATGGGAACACTTGATCTTTTCATGATTATATATATATTATATTATATATATTATATATTATACATGATTATATTTCTTTACTTGTATTTCCTATATTCATTCACCTTTTATCCATTCTTTCTGTCCTTCCTCCTGTACAGGGTGAACGGTGTTCGTTCTCCATCCAAATGTGGCATTACTTTCTCGCGGGCCTGCGCAGTGACCTGTGGGTTTCTGTGTCTCCGGGGCTGGCACAGCAGATCCTGGCTAAGGTGTTGGCTCAGACCCTGGAGCTCCTGCTTCAAAGATACTCCAGAGCACAGCCCTCCTACAAGAGGCTCCCGCAGATCAGGTAACAGACACGTGGCCATTCTTAACCATCCCTAACATTCAGCTGGAAGAACCATCAGCATTTGGCCATTTATCTGAGATGTCTAGGATCGTTTGATCCTGCTTTAGCTTTACCTTCTCCAGCGCAAAACTAAAGAAACATACCTTGTCTTGTATGAGAAACGCAATTTGTATTGGACTGTAAGAAACGCAGTGTCGTTCAGTCACATACTGTGTATGTGGATGAATGAAGCCAGCGGATGAGTGCTGAGCTGTCTCTTCAGGTCTGGTTTCTTAGAAACTTTCATGTGAGTGATAGGTATGGAAATGTTATATTACAGTGATTGCATATGTAATTAAGCTTGATCGTAATCTGAGGTGAAGGCTGTTTCTGTAAAACCAGTGGTCAGGCCACAGTGTTACTTCAGGCGGTCATCAGCACTGCTGCTTGCCTCCACGATCTCAGCCCATATCTGCAGCTTCTCAGGAAACACTAGCCCGCCTGTCCGGGAGGGCTTAGCAGACAGTTTTGAATGCTTTAGTGATTGCGCTGGTGCTTGGCCCCCAGGCTCAGCGCGGAACTCCAGATTGGTGAAAGTGGAACAGGCTCTCTTTTGTTAGCGAACAGCCCCTGCCTGGCCGCCTGGCTCCAGGCCCCTGCTCCGTCATGCTCCACGGGGCCGGGCTCGATCAGGCCTGTACCTTACTAACTCCTGACTGCAGGGGCCTTGTGCGCTGCATTAGCACATACTTAAAGTGGTAAAAGACGCTCTAGTCAGGGTACGCTGAGAAAGCACAGATTGCCGAGGGGCAAAAAAGGGAGGAAGAAGGGAAGGAGAGAGAAGAGAGAGAGGTGGAGATGAATGGAGAGGCTGGTTTTCGTTTTTTCTTTTTCTTTTTCTCAATGTGCTTTGCTGCAAGGACACCCGGTTACAAGATGCTGAATGCAGGCCCGGCTCAGAGTCTGCCAAGCAGATGGGCCTTTTCAGTCTCTCTCTCCCCCTCTCTCTCTTTCTCTCTCTCTCTCCTCTCTCTTTCTCTCCCCTTTTCTCTCTCTCTCTCTCACTTCCACCCTCCCTCGCCTTCTGTCTTCCTTTCTCTCTCTCCCTTTCTCCCTCTTATACTTTATTTTCCGTTTCTTTTTCTTTCCATTTTTCTCTCTCATTCATTTCTCCCATCTCCCTTTCTTGCTCACTATTTTTCCTTTCTTTCTTTCTTTCTTTCTTTCTTTTCTGCTCTCTCTATTTATTCATCTGGATTTTTTCTGAGTAAAAGCAGGGAAAGGTCGATGGAGTGATGAAAAGTGAGGTTTGATAAGGGGATCTAAGTGGATGTTTTGTCTGACCTCTCCTGATGCTGTGCAGACATACATTACACACATAATTCTTAAATCCATTAAAATATAAGAACATGTTTCAGGGATTTGGTAAATGTATCATTATATCATTTCACCCACTGCAGAAAGAGAAACATCTGTCATAATATTGCACATGAACAGCAATAAATGGCTTATTTACAAATTCTTCTGTACTTTTTCACTGACCACCCACTGTTTCTCCTCTCACCTTTCTCAGGATAGACATCACAGCTATCCTGCTGTGTGTGGAGGAGCTGATGTGGAGTGTATGTAACAGTGTGGAGGAGCTGGTCAGGCCATGCCAGGCCTCAGGAAACTGGGTCTCCTGCATCCACAGTCTCTGTAATCAGCTGGTTAGCGTGTGTGTCATCCTCACTGCTCCCCTACCACAGCTCTACAGGTACTGGGAACACTGAAGAGCTACATCAACATCCGTTAAAGAAATCTGTCCCCGATGTTAATGTTATGATTCTGCCAAATGAGTAAATGATCAGTTCTGATGTTTTATAGAATCCTGATGAAACAGTACTTTATGCTTTTTTCAGTTTACTAGAGAAATTCTGAGTGAAAAAAGCATGTTCATGTTTAAGCATGTTCATGTCAAACCTTGAGTCTTTGTAGTTTCCGCACAAGTCAAGTTTTGAGTGGATAAGGTACGTGACCGAGTCAAGTCCCGAGTCTCTGAGCTGCAAGTCAAGTCTTTAGTATTTAAGGTGTAGATCTGAGTGAAGTCTTTTGCTGGAGGTGCAAGTTTGAATCAGTTTTTGACTCTTTGAGGTGCAATTCAAGTGAAGTTTTAAAAGTATAAGATTCAAGTTAGTCAGCCCTCACATTTCTGAGGTCTTGAGTCTCCAGAGCAAGTCCAAAGCAAGTTTCGAGTGTCTGTGTTGTGAGTTGAGTGAAGTCTCAAGTCTTTTAGTTGTAAGTTGTTTAGTTGAGGTCAAATTTCTAGTCTCAAATCTCTGAAGTCTATGACCATAGTCCAGGTCAGGTCTCTGAGCTGTTAGTCAAGTCTTTTTTCAGCATACATGTATTCCTGGTGGGATGACTGTTTTTTGCCAGTGTTGCAAACAGTTTTTTGAAACAATGTTCTAGGATTCTTTGCTTTTATTTTCCTGTTACGTTGCATTCATGATATTAATCCCAATAACATTTCTACATGTACCGTCACTTAATTATCATGTGAGGTATGTTTATATTTGATGTGGCATGATTTGTGAACTTTGTTTATTTTACTGGTTCTTTTTGTTGTGTTTCCCAGAAGTTTTCAGAATGGACTGAGTGAAGGGACTTCCAAGGTCTTGGCAGAAACAAGCATAAGACATGCTCCTTTCTGGCTGAATGTAATCAACCCTAAACTTTTCTCACAGGAGCTTCTGAGGTACTTCCATATAAATATGTGTGTGTGTGTGTCTGTGTGTGTATATTAACAGCATTGACTTTGACCTCTCACAGAATAATTTAAATGCAAAATGAATCGCATGGCTTGATTTATGCAGCTTAATATCTTCTTGACAAGGACTGAAAAACTGTCTGTCTGTCTTAAAATGTGTATATTCAGTACAGGCAAACAGACATTACTGCAAGCAGTCCCCCTAGCTTCACAGAGCTAATGTAGACCAGATGCTGATGCCACTGTTGGTCATGCTGTTTATGCTGATGTGCAGTGCGGCGTTTACACTTGGGGTGTGAAAGGCTGAATCCGAGCCGTAGGAGGGCCGAGAAACTAGGGCAAATGTCAAGTTCATGTGACATCACCCTTCTCAAACACCCCCTCTCCCCTACCCTTGCCTCAGCGTGATATCACTGTGTGTCCTGATCTCACAAATCACCCACCACCCCTTCTCCTATTGGCCTTAAAGCTCTGGAATTAGTTTAGTGTTATTACCTTGCAGATTTATTTGTGCCTGTTTTCCAGGCTCCCTTGTGTTTTGCAGTGTTAGTGTTGCTGAAACTGAATGGCCACACACTCAAACTTTTCCCACCTCCCTCGAGCGGATTGCCTGTTTTGATTATGGATTATGGATGCAATATGGAGTTTCTGGAAGGGTATAAGTTAAAACATCATAATATAACTGTTTTCGTTATTATTATAGACACATTTTATAATGGTTAGACAATGAAAACTCTAAAGATGGACTGCTGATTAGTCTTAGATAATGTGGCAATAGACAAGTATTGTACCAATTATTGTAGACAATCTAATTATTTTATGTAAATACTTTATATTGTTTACATTATTTAGTGCATACTAAAATAGCATTAGGAGAAGAAATTGTATTGGTATAGCAATTTTATTTCTGTGTGAGCTAAAAGTAGGACGTTAAGTTAAGTTGTAACAGCAATATTTCCAGCACCATATATGAAATAGTAATAAGTAAAATTTCCAGTCACATGTGGAAATTTAAAAGTCACATGTGGCCTTCTGATAAAACGTGACGAGCTAGAAAACAGAGAATAGAAATAAATTAAGCCATATTGTGCGGTCCCAGATAGGATGTTTTGGGGTATTTGTGTGATAGAGTGAGTGTGTGAGAGAAAGAGGAAATCTGACCCTTTCGTGTGGCTCTTAGATTTATCAGGATTGCCAAAGGAGCTGGCTGGATTTGTAGCTGTGTGACATCATAAATTGCTGGTGCTGGACTGAAGAACAGTTTTCCAGTCTCAGACAGCAGGGTGCACCATGCTCTACATTTCAACAGCCAAGTATGCTGTTTCTCACTGCATCGCATGTGTTATTTGTCCAATTTCACTTGTACTCAGAAAACATTAATACTTGAAACCTGATAAAAAACACTGACAACCTGCGAGAACGCACTGCAGTGAATGTGAGCACTGGGTGTAAATTTTAATCTCTGCTTTTCTCTTGTAGAGTTTGGGATTGTATAAAGAAAAACATGCCTGTGGCTTCCTTCTAAAACTTCTTTTTCATTTGGAATCCCTCCAAACATTAAACATACTCCCCGGAACTTACTGTCATCCCCGTTCCCACATTTGCAGCTTTAATGAGCAAACATATTAGACATGAGCCGGCAGAATCGCTGAAGAACTGACATTTAAAGAGGAGCCTGGGGCAGAGTTACAGTACATTTTGTGTTGAGCGTAACGAGATGAAAGAGCGTGTGCACGAGTGCAGATTCCTGTTGTCTGATGGCTAAACAGATACGTTTTTTGTTCCTCCTTTGCAGGGAGTGTGTGGCAAGTGAAGGCTCGGCTCTGTGGCTGCTGAAGCTTGTCAGTTCAGGTCCAGGATGCTGTCCCATCCTTCTACTGCAGGCCATTCTTTACAGTGACTGCTTACTGCTGCGTCTACTGCTCTCTCGCTCACGTAAGCCCCTCTCACCCTCACTTTGAATGCTTTAAAAAGCCATAGCCCAGTGCTTCATTTCATCAAGACCCGGAACTTGGATTTACCATTACAAGGTTACATGCCCCTTTACACACAGCATTCTTCAGGGCTCCAAAGCTGAAACGTTTGCATTATTAAAAAAAGACTGAGAATCCAAAAACGTTATTGATCATGGAGGAAACTGCTTATGCTGCACAGACACACATGAAGACAAGAACAATATATAGAAGTCAAACTAAAAGGCGAAATAAAACTCCAGAAATCCTCTCAAAATGCTTAGTTCTAATACACTATGCTGTGTACACAAAATGCTGCTGTCATTAAGGGAGGTGGATAGATAAAATTACTGCTGAAGTAGTTTACTAGTAACACAAATAAGTTTGTGATTGTTCTTCTTAGCCTCCTGAGCCGGTTACTTCACATAATAGTGGCATAAGTTGCCAAATTGCACACAAGACAATTGCACATAAATCGCATGTATGTAGGGACATATGTAGTGACATAAACAGAGATATAGGACACAATAAGACTATTGCACCTAATAAACAATTGCACATCATAATAAGATATTTCATCTAGGTAGCAGCAAGTTATAGCACAGATTACTGTGTGAGTGTGTGACAGAGGGCCTCAACCTACAGTTTATCTAGCCTTAACCACAGTTTATATTGCTCAGAAATCAACATGCCTGTAGACCGGACAGAATTACACTATTTTGCATCACAGCTTTGTCTTGGAGTCCAACGATAAAACTGATCAACATAGCCATATAAACATAATTTAGGATTTTGAACATTTGCAATATAAGCTCACATAGGAACATGTCCAGCGATTATATTTGAAATTGCCGTGCAGAGGCCTCATGGGGGCATTCCAAATAGATAAAATCCTTTACTGAAGAATAGACACAACACAACCATATATATTTCAGAACAACTGGGGGTGGTAGTAGTGTGTATAGTGGGTAAAAACACTTGCCTGTGAACCTGAAGACCCCAAAGTTGCTGGTTCAAAACCCACTTTCTACCATTGTGTCCTTGGGTACGACACTTAACCCTCAGTTGCTCCAGGGGGACTGTCCCTGTAACTAATGATTGTAAGTCGCTCTGGATAAGGGCGTCTGCCAAATGCCACTTTACTCTACTTTACTTTACCTTCTAACAAATGACCTAACTTTTGTAGGCATTTATAAATGCTCGTTTTGACAAGCATCAGCATAAAGCATTACATTCAGTGGGGTGAAATGGCATCAAGATGGACAAATGACAACTTTTATGACACTGATGCTCGTTAAAATAAGCTTTTATGAAAGTTTATGTAGGTTTATGTCAATTTTCATGTAACGTTCGGGTAAGTTTCATCTTGTCTTACAAATTCTGCCCTTTTAAAGACAAAGTGAATTCATTAAAAATCCACGAGATGTAAAACAGCACAAAGAACACTGCTCTAAAAGGAACAGAATGCGTTAGTAGTGAAGGTATAAGCAAAATTATTACTGTATGTACAGAAATCTGAACATAACAGTAATAAATGTTAGAATCCTATTGATACCTTTTAACAGCCATTCAGGTTGTTATGGCAGACAGAATGGACATTTTGAGTCGAGGAGGCTTTTTCTGAGCTTTTAAGTGCTCATTATGTGTACCCAAACGAATCATCATCATCCTCATCCTCATCCTCACCTGTAACTCAGTAGCGCTCAGTAATAAACACTCATTTTGGTATAGGGAGCAAAGTAAATGACCTTTAAAGATTTGCCTCCCTCCTCTCTCCACTCTGAAAAGTGTAACCTTTAAAGACTGTTTTGCGCTTGCACATTAATTCACATTATAGAGAGCTCATTAATAACCGGGTTGGGCTGCGAGGACGTCTCCTTCCGCGCTGTGATGCTAGAATCACAAAGCCGTAAATCAACGCGCTGCGGCCTGGCTAATTAAGAAAAAACGCACTGGCCTACTCATCCACCGAGTAAAATCATACCATGCTCTTATTCACATGTGTCACAGTGTCCCTGACTGGTGGTGACCATAAAGCACTGTCATTAGTTTAGGGACACCTAGCTTTTCAGAATGGTTTAATAAGTAAATTTTCTTTGTTGTTTTGTGACAACTTAATGTAATCAACACTACGCATGTTTATTTTAGGGGAAAATTATCAAATGTAATTCTTTGTGACTGCAACATTTGTGACAGTGCTAATTTGGTAATACGGCTAAAACTTTGCGTTTTGTCTCCTTGTTGTGACCGATCCAATCACCCATCTTTGCTTAAGTGTGCTTTTAACCAAAGTAGGAAAACCTACCAAACCATTTTGACACAAAACCTGCTATTTATACCAAGGAAGGCCCTTTTAAGTAACATGAACACAGCAAATCATACCCAAAGTATTAGTAAATGGTTTCTTTTTTTGACTAAACCTTTGCTGGTGATTTTTCTACTTAAAAATGTTGATGTCCAAAATTTCAAATTTCAGTGATGACCAGTTCCTTAATTTGAGTATACTGGTGTCTAGTTAAGGTCCACCTGGGCAGCATTGTCTGTGAAACTCTTGAGTCAGTATGCTTTGTTTTAAAGGAAGCATCAAAGAGTTCATCACAGCCTTATAGCCTGAGGTAGGGTCATAAGAAATGTAACATGGCTGCGCCCCTGTACATCCTCCTACTCTGAGGCTAGAAGTGAGGAGCTGGCCCACACATCGTCTGTTCAAGGAGCACTTCCAAGGTCTAGAGAGTGGCAGCTCTGGGCACGGACACACACGAATGAAGTCATTGTAGGTCAAAAGCTCTTGTTTTTTCCGCACTGAAAAAGAAAGCATAATCGATTGCCATCAGCTCTTTCCAGCTCCTGTTAAGCCAAGCGGCATTAGCAAACTGCATCCTTTAATGTGGCAGGTAATTTGGGCCTGTCATTTCAAAACAGTCCAACATTTGTCAAAGCAGCGCAAACAGCGCTCTGCTTTCCATCAAAGATGCTCAGTGAGTGCTGCATTTCATTCACTTGCCTATTCAAACGCCTGTCATCTCCTACAAGGGAGACTGACAGTGGCTGAAGCAAAGCAAAAGGCAGGATCTCGCTGCTGCTGTCTCGAGGCCTATAGGACCTGCAGGTTTTGGACAAGGACATTTTGTCAAATGCGTGATCCTCTTGTCTGCTGTCCTTGTACACTGGGTCCTTGTCCCCAAAGTCAGATGGGTGCTTGTATTTGTATTTTGTTAAGTTCATTCTTATGTGTTCCGTTAAGATGGCCTTGAATTTCAATTTAGTGTGGTGCTGTGCTATGCCTTTGAATTTTTCTCTATTCTAAAGTGAAGAGCAGGATGATTGTTCCTGCCACTGGGTACTTTAAAAGTGCACAGACTTTTCCAGATTTACTGTTAATGAGTATATGAATCTGAAGCAAACCAGGTTCAACTAACAGCTCAGAATGTGTGTGTACAACTCCAGTCCTGGAGTTCTGGTATATGTAACTGGTTGTTAGTTAGCCGCATTAGACGCACCACAAGCTGGACATCACTAGTCTAGTCTGTATGACCCTCCAGGAACAGTGGCACAAGTTGGACTGTAATCCATGTGCTGTGTATTGTTTTATTTTGTGCCTAAACTGTACATAATGGCTTAAAAATTGTATTCTGAAGCATTTCTATTACAAACTGCTAGCATGCCTGTCACTTTGAGCAGCATATAATACATCTGAAGTGTAAAGTATTGCTCGTATAAAAATGTACATTCCCTGCATTCTAAAAAGTGTATAAGAAAGACATTTTTGTGTTAATAAAGGTGTATTTTTCAATTCTGCTTACAAAAAATAAATAAATAAATAAAATGAGTTCTCCACAAACTTTCCTAAAGCATTGCTCCAAATCCCCAAGGGCAACATACAGAATATGATGTCACCTGATGTTCTTTGCTTTTGTATTTTCAGATCTGTGTCTGGACAGTGAGAACAAGGAGTCCCTTGAGGCTCAGAAGGCTGCTGCTGAGTTTGTGGAAGCTGTTTTCTACATTCTGTCCTCCTTAAACAATGTCCCTAGGGCTTTAACTCTAGCGCTGGAGGGCTACCTGGACCGAAGACACCTATGGGACCACTTTTACAATTTAGCAGGTATGACGACGGCATCAGCTGTTCTTCACCGTGTAATAGTGGTTTATACAGCCATGCACCTCGCCGCACTCACTGGCTCCTTACAGTTCAGCGTAGGATTTCTAATGCTTTGTCCCCTTACTGTGTCCCATAATTGCCTCCGTATCAAATTTGACCACCAGGCTAGTTGGTGGCACACAGGACTAGAAGAGGCTGATCATAAATCAAAGCTGTAATTAAACCTTCAGCTGTCTCTTTGATTGCTTATTTATTTTCATTTCCATTTTAGCCTTGTCTCTTTTTTTGCCCCCTTTCTATAAAAGCCGCTACATGAATATTTCCTGTTGCACTAATGGTTAGCATGTTGATTTAGCATACCGACACAGAGACTGCAATTACGGACTGACACTTTGCTTTCGGAGCTGCGTTTGATTCGGGGGTTTAATCCGGACTCCTGCGGAGCCAGAACACTCATTTTTGTGTTTTTATTACATGCGAGGAGTAATTATTGTTGCATAAATTACACAAATGAGAAGGGGGGTACGAGGGGCGAAAGAGGAGTGTGTAGTGTAAGTGCACTGCTTTTCTCGCATAACAAAGTTCCTGGGGGCGTAATTGGCTTAATTGCTGGTAGGGCCCACTTCAAGGGGACCAATGAAATTCAATGTTAGAACAAAAGCATCTATGATGAGCTTTGTTTAGTACAAGGATTTATCCAGGTGCCATTTAGGAAGTAAAATAATTGGACTTGTCTGAAGTGCCAGCAAAGCTACTAGCGTAGCTTCCAGTCTTTTCCAGTCCAGTTGATTGACCTTGTTGTCTATAGAAGGTCAGAATATAATCTCTAAACAGAACTGACTTACATGTGTTGCTAAAAGAATGAGTCTGAGCACTGTCCGCAAAAACTGGATACATGCTTTGTTTCTTTAGTTAGAAATGTTCTAAATTCCACTGCAGTTATTTTTTAGAAGTTACACCCTGCCTTGACGTTACTCTTTATTTTATTTTTCTTCTTGAAAGGGTTAAGTTATGAAAAGTTATATTATCTGAATGTTTATTTTTTTTAAAAAGGCATAGCAAGTAACTAACAAATGTTTACTTTTATTTTGACAGATATAACAAAAGAAGCACCAGTATTATTTAAGTGTATCAGAGATGTCATGTCCAAACCCATCATCAGTCTGATGGGCCATTTGGTGAACATGATGCAGGGATGTGAGGACCTCTCTGGCACCCTGCTCAGACAAGACCTTCCAGAGAGTGTACTGGCCAAAATCCCCAAAGAGTGGAACTACACACTACCGGAGGGCAAAACCAAATACACCAGCAAGAGTGAGTGAAGTCAGCTGATTTGGTAAAGAAAATGCACCATGTCTCATATCCTGTCTAGTAATGGAATATGAAAGAAGTTGTATGAAATCATTTCAGGTGCTGAAAATTGTAGAAAATAATGGTATTCATTCCCTTTACTCTCAGTTACACGTTTTGAGCTAAATTCAGTGTGTTAATAAATCTGATTTCTCTAAAAAATAAATTAAACCAAAAAATTGTCAGACTGAACCAAATCAAACTGCACAAAGACTTTACATGATTTGATACTAGATGGGGAATACTTGATTGGAAAAAGCTAAACGTGCTTCTGATTCTTACTATAAAAGATCCCTTACATACACTTCTGGACCTTTTTTGAATGTAATCTTTTTTCTCCTATCTCTGTAGACAGCCTTACTCTGGCTGTCCAGGCTCTGTCCTTCATTTTTACACACCTCCCCTCAGCTGTGGCTTCACTGCCTATGCCTGTTCGCTTCCTTTTCTGTGTGGCTGAGAAGCATCTGTCCCAGCATGCCAGGCAGCTGAGGCCCACAGGCCTGTTGATCTGGACGTTGCTGGGCTGCTTGTGCCAGAGCCTGGAGGATGGGGAGACTCTGGAACTGGTTTCAGCCCTACCCGTGGAGCGAGGGGCCAAAGAGCGTCTTGCCCTGCTGTCCGAGTGTTTGCAAGTCAGCCTGGGCCAGCAGAAAGGTGTTCCCAAACCCACTGTCCATAAGGTCCTGCAGGGCCTGGAGGAAAAGAGGCCCAAGTGGAGCTCCATGCAGCTGCAGAAAACACGCAAACACTGTAGTGAGACGTAAGTAGTAAAAAAAAAAAAAAAAAAAAAGTAAAGAAGTAGATAGAAGAAGAAATAGAAAAACAGCTTCCATAATGATGTCTTTGGCGCGATTTTCCAAAAGAACCTTTCCGTAGATAGATAACTTTGTAAATCAGATGTGAGAGTGTACCAAAAGATGTGCTTACCATAGAAAAATCACCTTTGGTTCCCTAAAGCAGTAGTTCTCAATCTGATCACAGCACAGAAACCTGGGTGTCCCTGAGGAGCAGTTTGAGAAACATTTCCTTAAAGAACTTTTCTATGGATTCAAAAACCATTTTTATCAATGCAATATTTCAGTATGAAGAACCGTTTTGATGTTTGAAGGACCTTTATATTTAGAAGGTTCCTACTAAATTAAGTTTTTTTTTTTTACATAAGAGCTTATGCAAGCCAAGAACTATCCAGGAAAATACATTTTTAGGAGTATAAAAAGGTAATAACTGATCACTGTATATTACTTTATTTTTTATCACAGTAAAATAATTATGTCTTATTAAATTGTAAATTCAGCAATCTGAAAATTCATCTTGAGGGATTCTGACTGCACGTATACATGTGTTCACTTACATGTTCATGTTTAATTCCATTTACCAGAGTGGGATCTTGACTTTTCCTGTCTTCAAAAGTTCAGTCATTTAATCAATGAGTGGTCTAGGTTCAGAAAAATTGCACTTGAATCTTATTTGAATTTCATGCTGTGTTTATCGTGAACGATGACCCTGATGCCATCATTTCAGAGAAGACAGGCTTAATGTTTTTGGGATCTCTCCTTACTGCTACAGCTTTTGACCATGCGCAAGCATTATCCAAGCAATTTCTTAATTAGTCTTATTGAATATGATTTAATGTCATATCAGATATGGAAAAATAAAAGGTAAGTTACTGCCAGTGTTCCGGGAAATGTTGTCCCATAAATGACAGGAAAGAGAGTAGAAAAAAGAGAGGGCAAAAGGGTGGATGATAAAAAAAAGAAAATGCGAAGAGTGATTATGTATCACCTGTCTCAGTCAGTCAGTAGATCCATTACTATTCATTAAAATAACCTTCACTTTCCAGCGCTGCTTGTGTTGTAAACAATCAACGTACAGTGGAGCGGCAGAGAACGGGGTCCCTAAAAATCCTCCCCCTTTTTCTTGTCAGCACACACACACATGCACACACACACACCTCTGTAGTCTCTTGTCTTTGCAAAGTAATTTGTAGAGGAGAAGATGATTGCTCTCCATCATGGTGACCCTGGCAGGGCTTGACGGCATGCATACACAGATGAAGATGAATGCAGTGGATTGCACCGGCGGAGGGGGGTGTTCTGCCTCTTTCAGGGCACATTGGCCCTAATGACGTGATTGATAGCTTGTCCCGGATCTGCCGCGCCTCTCATTAATCAAGCCGCTGACTGGATCCAATCATTTGCTTCACCTGCACACTGATGGACAGGGAAGGATACACGGGGCCCAGGTGCTGACACTAACGCTCAGCGCCCCGGCCGGCTCAGGGCCCGCGCAAGCTTCTCTCAATGTCACCACCACTAACGGCCGCATGACAGGCGCCACCCGCCATGTCGCTGCCTGATTGCAAAAAAAAAAAAAAAAAAAAAAACAATGACAGCAGGTGTGCCAGGGGGAAGGTGTCCATTTTTTTTAGCTTGACGTATGCTGAGACACTCACATGAAACTGAAAGCAAGCATTAGACCTTGAGGTTTATGATGCTAACCTGCTAACCCTTTGCCGCATACGCTAGCTAGATTTTTGACCTTGTTTTCAGACCTCCCACTTTCCCTCTAGGACCTTTTTTTTCTCTTTTAAGAAATGCTTCAAAAAAAAAAAAAAAAGAAACTGTGATAGCAGTTATGCACCAAGAGAAAAGTGTCCAATTTTTTTTTTTGCTTTATATAACCTGAGACACTGAAACAAAGCATGAAACTGAAAGCAATTACTTGACTTTGAGGTTTATGGTGCCAGTTGTCATTGTCTGACATCCTTGCTAGCTTTTTATGCTTCTTTTTCGATCTGAAAAGGAAACAGCGAAAGCTGGTGCAAGACCTTAAGGTTTATAGCGCTAGCCTGCTAACCTATTCTCACACACAGTAGCTACAAAGCATTTCTTACCTCTTCTTTTGGCATGTTGCTTTCTTTCTGTCGCCATCTTCATTTGAAAATGTTTTCTATAACCGTGGACTGAGAAACGTTCTTGAAACTGAAAGTAACCATTACGTTTGAGGTTGTGCCCATTGTCACACATCCTCGCTAGCTTTTTTGTTTACTTTTCTGCATCCGTCTTTGTCTCTGTCCTCATCTTTTTTGATTGAGCAAGCTGAAAGCCAGCTAGGTTTTATGGGTCTTGCCCGCTGATCCTCATTATTTGCCTCTATTTTGAATGTTTGCTTTCATTTTCACAAATGTTTCCAAAAAAAGAAGAGCGATGAGAAGTGTTGACATATGCTTAGACACTTGCATGAAGACCTTACGTTTTAGCATTAGACCTTGAAGTTTATGGTGCTAAACGTACTAATAAATAATAAAATAAGACTAACCCTCTGTCATTTGTGTACACTCTAACTAGCTTTTTGTTTCTCTTTGTTTCTCATGTTTTTCCCGCATGTTGCCAAGGGGACGTGTCACGATATGAGAAAGTGTTGCTTTCATTGCAGGCAACATGCAAACATTTCAGCCTTGGTTACACTGTTAAATTGTCCTTGCAATACCCATCTGATAGCTATTTGTCAGGGCAAATTCCTCCTACCTCATAAGTAGTGAATACGTGTTCTCGCTCTCTCTCTCTCTCTCAAATGTGTACACACTCAGTGTGTTTGAGCGTGTGGAGAGTGGTCTAGTGCAGGAAAGAGGTGGGCCCGCCGAACCGGCTGAGCAGAAACTGTGGCCGGAGTTGCTGATGCTGTGCCAAAGAGCAGGTGGCATCCAGAACATGCAGCAGATCCATCGCACCATCCAGCTCAATGAGGTGGGCTTGCACCGTTTTTCACCAAGCAATTAGGGTGGCGGAGCACCCTGGACAAACTGTGGGGCTTGTCACTGCATACACACACAGCTCTTGTTTGGTACCCCTGCTCTGTACATCGTAGTGTGTTCTATGTTCTAACGCACCCAGTTGATCTTTGGAAGTCTTTGTTAATGATCTGATTAGATGAGATGTGTGGGGGCAGGTGTATAAGTGAGGGTTCGAAGCAAGCAAGGTGTATGTGTAAGATCCACATTTGATACTGAAAACAAAAAACAACAGTATGAACATAAACCAGGAGTACTGGATTAAATAGAAACAAGAACAGGACAAAACAAGGTTAAATGAACAAAGAGTAATTTTAAATTGCAAGATTTAAACATGAGGGACTAGGAAATTGAGCAAAAACAGGGTATAGGAAGCATATAGGATGATAAACAAGGAATCGGCCATAGACTGGAACACAGGAGGTATTTATACTAACTAGGGACATGGGAACACCTGGGCAGAGGAGGAGACAGGAACAAGACACAGGTGAGCAAGGGGGCTGGGCTAAGACCAAAACAACAACATTTACGGCATTTAGCATACGCTTCCATTCCCTAACTACAGGAGACAGTCTCCCTGGGAACTTGGGGTTAAGGGTCTAATTCAGGGAGCAAGTGGTGGTACGCTGAAGGTAGGATTCAAATCTATGACCCTTTGGTCCAGAGGCAAGTATCCTACCCACTAGGCCACCATCAGCGCCAGCACACATGCATACACACACAGCAAAGACACATGGTTTGGTATACAAAAGCACATGAAGCATGTAAACACCAACATAGACAATATATATCTACAAAAGCAGTGGGATTGTGGGGTTTTATCAATTCTTCAGTTTATAAATATGATAAATATGTAAGTCTACGTCATATAAGTAAGTATTGTATCGAAATACCACACAAATTAGTACAGTGAGGAAACAAGCATTCAGTCATTTGTGTTGATTATAAACTTGTAGTGAATTTTTTGAGTTGGAATTTACGTGTCATTTGATTTTGAAATATGAACAAAGACAAAAAGCAAATTTGGTAGGGGCAAAAACACTATAATAAAATGTAAAGAGTAAAATTAAGTATGAACTGATTTCTACATTTTAATACAGCAAAAATAAAAAAATTTTATTGACCTAATGTTATAATAAAGGCATTGTTGGTGGTTTGAAAAGTACCAATCACGGTGAAGGTGAAGGAGCTTCCTAAAGAGACAACATTATTAAACAGCACAATCATTTTTAGTAAAACTGGTTGAACAATGAGCAACTATAAATGGAACCACAACAAATTGTCCCAGGACTGGTGTACCATGCTAGGTTTTGCATCTTACTTTTAGTGTAATGATAGAGAAGGTAAGACATAAGCCAGCAGTCTCACAAAAAGAGTTGCAGGATGACCTGAAAGCAGCAAGAACAGCATTTACACTGGGAGAAAGTAACAATGCACTTCACACAAGTTGCCTCCATTCCTACACCTCACACAAAACTGCTCTGCTAAAAAGTACCCACAGAGACATGCTTTTAAAATGTACTCAGAAGCATGTAGACAAATCAGATCTGTTTTGCTATTGCACAGTATGGAGAGGGCCTTGATGATATGGGCCTACGTCACTGCAAACTTTACTGGGACTTTACACATTCCTTAAAGAAACATAAATGTTGTGATGCACCAAGACATATTAGAATAGAAATGAAATGATGGGTGTTTCAACGAGTCCAAAGATAACTCAAACTAAAATAACTCAAGACTAGTTTCCCGCATGGCCAAGCCAACTTGACTTTACCCTGTTAGACCATTTATAGAGTCCAACAGAGAGACCCTTGTAACCTTGGGGAATTGAGGATAGACAATGTTTCGTTATCATGATGATGAACAGGCAATGCCCAGACCTCTCCTTCTTAATTATCCTTATTGAAAAAAATATTTGGCATTATGATATTACACAGATTATAAATTACTATTAGTGTTCCAGGAAACTGTGATCCATAACTGAACATCTTTCTTGTGTGGCTAAATTAGTGCAGCCTCAGATGCCTCTGAGAATACTTAATCTCCTAAAGCATCCTACATATGTCACATAGATTAGACATTGTGGAGAAGCGAGGAAAATAGTTTTGAAGGATTTTTGTCCCCCCTGGCATGAGAACAACACCGGGACAGAGAGATTTCTCTTTGTTGTATCTGGCTGTGCAGTAAATCTCTGAGACCGATGCACTATTTCAGGGAGAGAAGTTTTATTTCAAGTTCAGCTCTTGAGTGACGTGCTTCTTTGTGTCACATCTATACATATCTCTGTCCTCTTCAAATGTCCTGTTTCCAAATCTTATTCTAGATAGACTGATTAATTTCTACCATTGTCGGGCCAATTACTTAGGGAATAGAGAGAAAAGAAATGTCCATTATGTCCAAAATTGGATATGTAATAATTGTAGATGTACTCATTTGTCTACTGGTGTGTTCAATAGGCCTGTAGAGATTCCTGTTTAATTTTACTGTTTTAATGGGTAGTTTTCTAATGTAGTCTAATAATAATGTAGTCTAGACGTATCCAGGTTTGGGTGAACTTTGATATCTTTGTCCTTCCCACCTTCCAAACTTTGTAACAATGGTCTGCATTTAGAGGAGATTTATTTTTATCTCACTTACACTGTCATTCTCTCTCTCTCTCTCTCTCGCTCTCTCTCTCTCTCTCTCTCTCACTCTCTCTCTCACTCTATCTAAATTTTTTCTTCTCCATCCCCTTCTATGCAGGATTTGTTAACATCAGAGCTGGCCACTGCTGAGGATCCTAGTACATCTTCTCCCGTGGGCTGTCCTTTAGTTCAGTTCTCCTCAGAGACCAGCGCACAAAGCGATCCACCACGTCCTTTCAACCCACTGTTTCACTTTGACCACATCGGCCATGCTAAGTTTGATCAGGTTGGTGTCTGTGTCCTTTTACACTATATGTTAAGGGTATAATCTCAGTTTGTATTAAAAAAAAAACAAATTTGAAATGGTCTGTTAAAGTTGGAGGGGCCCCTGTGGCATATGCTATAGATACACCTGTTTTATCTGAGCCAAACCAGTCTATTTAGAATTAATTAGGGTTGTGTGGAATTCAGAAGTGTTTAACACTTAAAATAGTAAAAACTCAATTGAATCTTGTCCTCAGAATGAAATGTCATATCTGTAACTGGAGAACACTAAGTCAGCAGATGGCAATAATGGGCCTCCTGTTGCTCTACATTAAACAAGTAGAACCTAATAGGAAATTGTTCTGTCCTTTTAATATATTTTATTGTTGCCAATTCCAGCCACTAGCTAGGGTTTTCCATCACAGGATGTTTCCAAATTGAGAGTTTGAAAGTTCTTCCTCCAAGACATGAGAGACACCACTGCATCTTTTTAGACTGCCACTAAGTAATGTCACAGTGGACCTAGACACACTCAGAGGAGACCATTAACAAGAATTCCGAGGATTTGATTGCATTCAGCCACAAGAGCATTAGTGAGGTCAGATACTAATGCTGAATAATTAGTTCTGGACCACAACTGTTATTCTAACTCATCCCAAGGGCGCCCCATCAGTTCCAGTATTCCACAGTCCAATGCTGGGGGTCTTTATACCTCTCTAGCCAGTGCTTGACAATGCAGGGGATCACCTCAGGCTATGTGTGGCACATCCTATTCTACTGGCATCATCTTTCAATGAAGATTACTGTATTACAAATTCCTGTATTCACTAATTACAATTGTTGTCTGGATAAATTTAGGCGTGTAGTATATAGTTATCATTTTATGGAGACCTTTTTCTTTTCTCTAGATACTTTAAATACTTGTCATTTGGTGTGTCACTGCCTTCAGTTTTTATTTAAAGCAGTTCATTTATGCCATGAACTATTTCTTGCCTCTTTTTTTTTTTCCTTCATGCTCGAGCAAGCGAGCGTAGCTTTTCCTCAAGGCCACCAGAGCAGAGCTGGCAAGGTGAACAGCAGAGAGGAACCGAGAGGCTTTAAAGTGCTTTTCTAGGATGAACACCCCCAATTCTCCGTAGGTCGCGCCAGTCCCACAGCACTATTTTAAGTGTGAAGGGGAAGCAAAGCTGAAACGCTAGCAAAAAAAGGTTAAAACAGAAAAACAAAGAGAGGAGGAACTTTTGAAAACACTTGAAAAGGTGGACTCATCAAGTACAAGATGACTGTGAATGAATAAACAAATAAATAAATGAATAAATAAATAACAGCATCCCTGGTGTCGTATACTGAAGGTTTAATTATGAGATATCTCAGTCTCCTTGAACTTCTTTGGGCTTTGGGTTGAATGCAGGAGATTTCTACACTTGTGTCATGAGACGCTACATTGAAGGTCACTAAGTGAAAGGCATCTTTAGGAGAAGAACTTTGTGCTTTATTCTCTTTATTTCTGTACAGTTCTTTTTTTGGTTTGTGTGTGTGTGTGTGTGTGTGTGTGTGTGTGTGTGTGTGTGTGTGTGTGTGTGTGTGTGTGTGTGTGTGTGTGTTTCCTATGCCCAAAGGCTAATACTTCAGCTATTGTACTGTACTGGCTAGAGAACTCGTAATCCCTTTCTGCTTATCACAAGCGTTTGCATTGCTTTGCATGAAGCACCCTATTAAGAGGATGATTAAAAAGCCTTTCTGGCTTCAGGTGGCTGCAGTGTTTGTCAAATAAAATGTAGAGAAGACGAAGGAGAGGGAAAAAGAAAATCGAGTGACGATCCATCAATCAACTAACCTGGAACGAGGAGGAGGGGCCTCAGTGATCCTCTCCTTCCGTCCATAAAAACTCCGCCTGAAGTTAAGAGTGACATTTTGGCAATCAAAGCAATCTGATTTTTATTTGCATCCTAACAAAGGGCCAATCTACCCTTGCTTGCTGGGAAAATGGCAGGAAAAAAAAATGAAAGAAAGAAAGAAAGCACTGGGCATCTTGCCATGAACAACAGCCAGAAGAATAACGACCACTCTCTCAAAATTGATTTATCTTTTTATAAATGATGGCTACATCCCTCCCCAAATGGATTTATAAATTAATTGCTGTCTTATTGGAATAAAAACCTTCTTGTGCAGACATGATAGATAGATTCTGTCGGAGGGGTCTCATCCGGGACCCCCTCCTTCTTAGTTAGTCCGGCCCAGCTGGAGCAGTAATTTTCTGATCGTATTAACGCTGATTAATAACTAACAATACTCAATGCTCGTTTGTCAACAGTCAGCTTTGAGCGAGAGGGAGTGGGATTGGGCCCAACTGCTGCGGTCCAGTCAGAGTACGAGTCAAGTGACCTTCAGAGCGCTGCTCGCTAACAGGTAACAGCAGATGGTGATGTGTATTGTCTCTCTCTCTCTTTCTCCCTCACTCACTTTTTCTCTCTCTGTGTCTGTTTTTCTGCTCTCCCTCTAACTCTCGTTCTTCTCTCCTTATTTCTGTCTTCTCTCTCTCTCTCTCTCTCTCTCTCTCTCGCGCTCTCTCTCTCTCTCGCTCTCTTTCCCTCTCTCTCCCTCTCTCTCTCTGTTTTTGTGTCTCTTTTTCTCTCTCATGTACATTCTGTTGAGGACCTGCTCCCTGTCATGTCCCTCCATGTTCTTCCTTTGTAAATGAATATGTTGTGGGCATGAAG
>JBBPCX010000040.1:7569232-7580686 GCA_037974365.1 Hydrocynus forskahlii | reverse complement strand
AACACAATCCACTGACTGCCTTAAAAAAGGACTTAAACATTTCTTTGTAATAGAATTTACTTATTTAGGATTATAAACTCTTCTTAATTTAATTTATCTATATTTATCTATTATCTATTCTTTCATTCTTTCATTTGGATAACTTCTGTAAAGTGACCTTGAAAGTTGTGAAAGGCACTTATAAATAAAATGAATTATTATTATTATTATTAATTACTCCTGCAGCTTTGCTTTGCCACACTCATATTTACCAAAATGGGCTCTTTAGAGAGATCCTTTAGAACGATGGTTCCTTTGGTTGCTTAACCTTTTAGTGGATGGTTCGTTTTGAAACCACCCATCCATAAGGTTCAATGGAAAATCATGTGATTCTCGACAACTGAGTCTCTAACTTTTTGAGGGTGTACCATGTCAGACATTTCGATATCAACACTCTGAAGTCAAAAAAACTAATTGTGTGAGTTCCAAAACTATGCTCTTCAGAGACCTCCAGATGGTCCACCTTTTTACTCCATTCCTGTGTTGTGAGTTATGTTGGAGCAAACATGTGGACTGACTGGGAGTGTCTGAAGACTGATTTGAAAACACATTGCTCTAAAGTACCTTTCACTGGATGCCTTTTCAGACAGTTGAAACCACCCAACTCAAACATTCTTTATGGAACTAAATGTGTTTCTTCTATGGTGCCTTTATTTTCAAGATTGTTTTTTTTATTTAACCATCCCAGACTTTGCATTGTGCCACATCAACAGTTACTTTTTTCAAAAGCCATCCAGAGCCACATCAAACACGACCTTCCTGCCTTGATCATGCCTCACTGTCTTAGCCACCCAAAGGCATGAAATCTCAAAGAGAAGGTGAGGTGTCCTTCCAGGGCAGTTGAGCAGATCCCTCAGGGCTTAGAGGGGCATGGACGACACATTGGCACTTGGGCCCCTGGGCAGATGGTCAGCCAGCCTTGTGGGCCACCAGGGCCCTTCATTGGCATGCAAGGGCTGTGAGCAGATCAGGGCTAGCATGGAAGGACAAGGAGGGAAATGAAGGTTGCTCAGTCATGGCTGACGAGGAGAAGGTCTGTCACCACATCTACCCTTTGTCTGTTTTTCTTTGAATAGGTTCATAGAGTTTTCTGTGTGTGTGTGTGTGTGTGTGTGTGTGTGTGTGTGCGTGTAAAAGAGAGCTAGAATGAATACGCTGCATATTAAGATCAAACTTGTGGTACTTAAACATGTTTGACAGCTGATTAACTTTTTTACTCATTTGTCGTCACATTTATTTTTTGTAGCTGCTTTTAGAGGTCAATGTTTTGTTCTTAGTTTAATAAATGACTCTGTAAATATTTTTGGGGAGGCTTGAATGAGAATATAAACCTGCCTTTTCCTCCTAAATGGTTTCCCTGATATGAAAAACTGGAAACTGCTCCCAGCGCCAAAAGACTGTAGAGCATTCTCTTCTGTGCATTCTTGAGGATTGCCTTGATGTGACAGGTTGCTATGTTAGCTCAAGTTGTTTTTGACAGAACACAAAGAAAAGATGAGAAAGAAAAGCATTAAAGCTACACATTGAATTCCTCTTCAGAGGTAGATTGAAGTCTCTGGAATTGATTCCTTCTCTTTTTTCTTCTCTCTCATGCTCTCTGACTGTCTCTCTGTCTCACTCTCTCTTTCTTTCTCCCTCTCCCTCTCTCTTTCTCTCTCTCTCTCTCTTTTTCTCTCTCTCTCTCTCTCTCTCTCTCTCTCTCTCTCTCTCTCTCTCTCGCTCTCTTTTCTCTCTCTGCTTTTTCTTTTTTCCTCGAAACATCTTTATTTTCTCCATATCTCTGCTTTCTCACTGTTAAATGCAGGCTGCTGGATTGAGTTTGCCCTGTTAAGACATTTAGTGATTCTGATCGTGCCTTTGAGTCCACAAGCCAATATCTTAGATGTACCTATTCGATTATCAGATACCATTTCCACCTCTGTCGTCAATAGCACGGATGGCATAGGTCGTCCGCTGGCATCCTCTGTAGTGGTCTGGCAATGGCACAATTTGTGAAATACGCTATGACAATGATATGAAAGGCCATTCGGGATGAAAGATGCCCCTTGTCAGGCCCTCAGACTCTCCTTCTTTATCTCTCTCTTCATTCAGCTCATCTGTCTCTGGCTTCTCTTGAACTTGGGTGCTCTTGCCAGAGGGGAGCAGATCTAATCAGAGTGTGGGGCTCAGGGGCGACTGGGCAGGGGGCATTGCAGGCTTCCCAACACAGACCCAGCACTGACCTGATGCTGTTCCAGGCAATCAGTCATTCGGCTAAACCTGTCCTTTTCAAGCCCAGCCCATCCAAATCGTCCTGCATTCCCCAGACTAGTATTAAATGTCGGGCAGCCTACTTGAGTATTGCACGGGCAGGTTATTTGAAGGCTGTCATGCACTTGCTTTCTCTTTTCCTCTGTTTTCTTGGAAGACCTACCACCTGCTGGCACCGTGCCTGCGGCCGCTTGCCCCCTCCTTCTTTCAGAGAGGTCAGAATGCCTGCCGTTTCCTTCTTGCCCTGCCAGGAAGCCTCAGCATCCTCAGATAACCAGTCCTAGCAGTATGCTTCAACCTCCACACGGCAGGAACCTGGAGAGGGCACAAGCAAAGGCAAAGGCCTCCTTCAAGTTTATAGACAATCTGAGATGCATCTATCTGCAGGCTAGAGAGCCAGCGGCAGTTCTAGACTTGAAGTTTCAGTGCAGCCGACTAGATGCTCACTGCCATCCTGTCTTAGCATTTTTAATTAGTGCTTTGTAAGTTTAACTGATCGGTCAGTCTCTATTAGAATTGATCTTTATTTTATCTCCTTTTCTCTCTTTATTTTTCATAATGGTTCAGATGATAATAGTTAATAAGTAAGTTAGCTACCTTGCCTTTGGTAGCTAGCTAATAACTTTAGCTGCAAACACAAATTACATAAATAGGGCATTGCTGCTGACCCTCCAAGTTCATAATATGACAAGGCTGGGCAGTTCTGGCTTAGATAGTGTAAATTCATACACACAAGCTTTTAATTTTTTCAAAAATGTTCCCCTTTCTTAACACTTCTGTATAGTACTTAAGGCCTGTATGAAGTGTGCTGGTCTCGAAAGACCAAAAGGTGTAATGTGTAGTAAGTGGTGTGCATCTTATGGAATAAGGAAAATAAGTCCACTAAGGGTGAAAAAAAAAATCTTGCTCTGTGGTGGCATTTGGTTGAGTGAGTCAGCATGCCATTTATTGTCTTTCTCATGTTACACTAATATATACTTTCGCATTCTGAAATACTGAGGTTCTCCCATTTTTAGTACTGTTCTGGAATGTACTGTTATCCTCTGTTTCTCTATCACTCACACACGAACCTCAGCAAGTTTTCAAATGCAGCAAGCCTCAGGGGACAACCACGTCACTGCAGAAGAAGAGAGCAGTGCGCTTGTTTAAAGCAGGCGCCCAATAAAGCAGACCCGCTTAGTTGCGAGTGAACATCGCTTATTTCCCCCCCTCCTTTCAAATTCTGCTTTTCAATGGCGCTGGATATCAGTGACAGGAGCGATCAAAGACCGCCGTCACAGATGAAGCTGTCAGAATGGCTGGCAGCTGAATCCCGTCGGCAAAAGAGAGGGAGACTTTCATTCACTCTCAAATTCATCATGACCAGGATGGAACCTCTGTAAACAGAGAAAACAAAGAGGAAAAGAGGCAAAAGCACGTTAGTGATGATGTGGTGAATTATGAATGCGAGGACAGGATTAGAAAGACAATGAGTGAAGGTGGTGGAATCCCTGGCCTGGCTCCCTCAACCTCGAGCAGACAGACTAATTAACACTCTCAGTATGAATATATGATCTCATTATAGCTTTGCCGCTTATGTAACGCACTTGTGAATTGCACTATTGTAGCACTCTTAAACAAAGCTGCCAAGCTGTATGTAGTTCAGGGTCCAGGTTGTATTTGCATCTTTAAAAACGATGGCCGTGTTTGGCTAAGGAATGTAAGAATTTTCCGTGACGTGGTTATGTATTGTTTCGTTGCTAATTTTCTGATAATTGGCAATTATCTGCTCTCGTTTCACCAATTATGCAATAAATGTCATCCATCACTGTCCATTAAAGTTGATGAGCCGCATGCATAACGTGGAATATGTATATGTCTGGTGAATATGCTTTTTTCTTTTTGTGGCAAAGTTATCGTCGGGGACTCTCATCATTCAGAGTAAGCACTATTGTAGGGAAAATAAGCAAACAGTTTAATGACTACGCTTTGTTGCAAAGAAGAACACACACATATGATGTGTTATGTGTAGCGAGACGGAGGAAGAGTGGGGGAGAGCAGCTCTCAGAGTAGATAATGAGGGTGAATTAAGCCATCTTCTTTTATAAATGCTTTGAAAAAGGGAGAGAAAGGAAAGAGTGAGGCCTTTACATTCACTTGCTACTGTCCAGACACCCGCCTCCCTGCTCTCTCTCTCTCTCTCTCTCTCTCTCTCTCTCTGACTTCATAGCTTGTTCTCTCTCTCTTTCCCCAGCTGAATGTGTGGGAACTGGAAGGCATGCTCCTTTTTAGCCCCTGCACAGAATGGATCAGGTTGGATTTCTAAGGCTCTAGAAGTGTTCCATTGTTATGATGTCACCACATCTCAAGAAGGATGACCTCTGGACCCTATGGATTCATGGCTGTTTCGTGCCCCCCCCCCCACATACACCGCCACCACCACATTTTCAACAAGTTTGGGCGCCTTTGTCCGCCCACTAGGGGGTAGCCAAGCCTTTTGGGATACAATTCTGAGTGCTCGCGGCGTACAAACTTTGTCCGGTCACCACCACCGTCTGTCGCTTTGCTGCGGCACTGGTTCTCTTTCACTCTCTGCCATGCCTGCCTTTCACGTTTCCATAGCTAGGGATATAGTGAGCACCGCCAGATGTCGCAAATACATCGCCGTACGGTGGAGGGCTGGTGGAAATAAATCAAGGCACGTATGCTGTGGGGGAGGTGAACTGAGGCTGGGGCTTTCTGAGAGTACGCGTGTGCGTGTGTGTGTGTGTATGTGTGTGTGTGTGTGTGTGTGTGTGAGGAGTAAAGGGCAGCAGAGGTCGTAGGATTGTCTCTCAGATGTTTGATATTTTATGTATAAGATGAAGCACAAGAATATGACGGAGGGAAGTCTCCAACGCAATCCGTCACATCAGCAGACGATGGGGGGGAAAACACCACCAACAATAAAAAAACAAAACAATGGCATGCCATAGGTAGGGGTCCAAGCAAAAGAGGCAAGACCCCCAAGGGTTTATAGAGGGTGCCCCGATACTTGCCTGATCAAAAATGATTTCCAAAAGTAAATAATGCTAATAGCACTGCTTAAAATAAAAAAGTGTGATAAAACATCTGACACAACCCTTCCCGCACACACACACACACATGCACGCACACGTACACCCTCCTGCAGAAATGACTAAGTGAAATGGGCTGCGAGAGGGCTTTGTTTGCAGTTGAAGGGGAGCGAGGCAGACGCGTCCTCAGATCCTCGCTGAGTCGCAGATTCCCCAGAGTGGAGCTATCCCAACAACGCGCACTCCTGCAGGGGGAAAAGTTTACAGCCAGTCCCGCATTTGTAGTGCCACTACACAGAGCACAGCGACACTCAGCATTAAAAGGCCTGGATCTAAACAGACGTCTCCAACCGAAAGGCAATGGGGGGTGCGGGGTGCTGAGAGGAGGAAAAAGAAGGCAGCACCTACAGCGGGGGATAGAACAAGCGTGCTACAGAGACATTAGAGCCAACCTTCCTAAATACCTTATTTATACAGTTGCTTTGTAGTAATGACAACAAGAAAACAAAACAAAACATCAGCATAATGCTTTCTCTTATCATGCCGCATCTTAGGAAGACCTTTTTTTTCTTTTCTTTTTTTTTTTTTTTGACAAGCAGGCATCATCAGCATGGTAGAAAGCAGCTGGGTGATGGCTGTGGTCACGCTTTCATATACTGGGGTGACATCTTTTCTTAGCATAGGCATTGCATTTTGATGGAATGTGTGGAATTGCTGATCCTCTGACCTGTAGTCTGGGATTGTCTGTGCATTTCTGCAGATAAGTGTTTACATATACATGTATGCATTCATTTGTCCATCGTCTCTGAGTCTACGTGTGGCGCAGATTATTTCTTAGCTAAGTCTGTGTTCATAAAACCCCTTTCACGCTCTAAATCTGTCTCATTTTTGGGACACTTTTATTGCTAACATTCTCACATGCAGCCCTTAAATGGTGTTTTCCTGGAATGCAGGCATTCATACAATAAAGGTGACATTCTCAGCTTAAATAGCCCATACCTCCTGCCTTTCTACATTATGTACAAAAAATACACTCCCATCACTTTTTCTTCTCATAAAACTTAATATAAGGTTATATCAATATTGCAAAAACAAAAGCGTTCTGCTTTATTGGCTATTTTGCTCTGTTGTTGCGCGGACGTAGCCATGCAAGCACACAGAGTATGCTTCTGGCAGTTCTGTCAAGAGTCACAAATTACATTTCTTTGATAGTTTTACTAAACAAAAAATCTTGATGCCATTAGTAATGTATCAGCTTCTGTTTACACACAAGCCCCAGTTATTCCACAAGGTCTCCTGTAGGTAAATTGCTGTGTCTAGTGTGTGTAAAAGGGGCTTAAGTCTTTGTGTGGTGTAGATGTCACGTTTTCAAATGGACATCCGTGTCTAGATGCGTATATATAGTGGTGTAGAACATTAATGTATCTAAAAGTGATTTCCTGTATGTCCCTTTGTCTATACGTCTATGTCTGTCTGTGCCTCACATGATTTATTTTTTTTCCAGTCCCTGTTCATTTGTGACTATTTTCCAGCTAAAGCCCAGTGTCTTGCGACAAGATTTATCAGAACTACGCAGTATGCAAATATAATAGACCTTATAAACACATTGTGTTAACTGTACTGTTTGGTTTTTTTTTTCTTATCACATTCTCTGTCGATGGATGTTGGACAGGAAAGGGGTTATAAGCATGTGAGGGGGCTTGACTTGCTGGCTACTATAATGAAACTGCTCAGAGCCAATCATGGTGGGCTCCTCTCTCACCAAGTGAAGGCAGAGAGCAAGCAGCTGTCAATCACTGAGAAAAGAGGAAGTGTGTGATTGACAGCTAGAAAACCTAGAATGATGATGGTGCTTTTAAATGTTGTTTGTGTATGTTTTCAGTAAGAATTGACTTAACTGTTGCTAGTCAGATGCCTTCACATTTAGGCAAAATGTATTGAGGTATTGTCATGAGAAAATATAATGTAAGGGTGAATGCGAATAGGAATGAATGTAAGTTCTAAAACATTTATTCCACCAAATGTGACTGACGTAACAGAACTAGATGCTATATACTAGTCAATGGAAGGTCTTTTGTGAAAGGATCATCCTTGCTTAGCATCCCTGTCTGTTTCCCCAGAGCCAATCCTTGTTACATATTGTATTTGTGGGTCACTGAGAGGTGATGCCTACAGTAAGGAAATAATATACAAGATATTGTACAAAAATTGAATCATTTCTTGCAATATACAAAAATTAAATCATTTCTTGCTTACTCTGCCTTGAAAAAGTATTTATGTTCATTCCTTTAACAAAAAAAAGAAAGTATTATGTCAAAATGTTGTCCAGTCTGTTTATTCATGCTTTATTTACTTCCCCTCATGAATTTGTGGTATAGGCTGCTTCAAGGAAGAAAATACCTTTACAAAGGTTTCCCTGCAAGTCAAGGTAATTAAGTGTTGGATTAACCTTCGAGGCTGCATTCGTGCATTTAGAGCTCGGATATAAAAGGTTATTCTTCACATGCTCCTTAATGGGAACTTAAGAAATGTGCAAAACACTCCTCCAGACTGGTGTAAATGGTTTTCCACGGCATTATCGTTTATGTCTGATTTTTTTTTTTTTCATGCAATTTTCGTATTCGCAAAGGGGGGAAAAATCCCATTAGAGATGTAACCATATTACTTCCTATGGGAATATATGACATTTGATATGAAATTATGAAATCTATAATATGTAGTCCCCTCCTGTGGCCCTTCTAATGTTCTGTCGAATGTACAGCTTTTCTCAGGTTATTATTTTATAATAATGCACTTGCATTATTGAGTGTGCTGTATTGATTTTGGAACTAAAGCCATTTGTTCTAGGGGTAAATGTTATTATTTTAATATTGGGACCCTGCTAATTTGATTTATTTTGCGTGTTCCATTCTTTGTGCTAGAGGGGTTTTTTGCTCCGTCATGGACTTTACATCAGCGCGACCTGAAATAACTTTGTCCAATGGAAGAAGGCATTTTGTGGTGTTCGTCAAGGTTGTGTGTGGTATAGTTTCTAACATAGTCATTCATGATGCTCCGTAACTTTGTTATGGATCAGTAGACTCTTGTGAATAGATGTACTGAATATAGGCAGTTATGAGTTCTCTGTAAAGTGGGACACAATGGTTGGCACATGTAGTGGATAATGGGAAAAATTGCATTTCTGACCAAGTCAATGCTTGCTGTTGCTGTAGGTTGTGTATAGATGCACATACATGTAAAATGTAATATGCATGTTGTTGATGGTCTATGTTCTTTGTCATTTCAAAGTAATATGTCAAATTAATAGCTAGTAATATTGATGTAACTACAAACAAGTTGCTTAATTTGAAATAAAAGGTCAGGTCACAATAGCAACGTAATGTCCGAGTAATGAGTTACTCATTTAAAGTAATGAAATATTAAATGAAAATTACAAGTGACTAATTTTGGATAATGCTATTAGGCAGGGTTCGAATAGTCGCAGATGTCTTGGGAGATGGAGAGGAGAGAGGGTGAGGTTCATTGCTGTGAATTTTCCTCCACTAAAATAAGGCATCTATGTCAATATGGTTGTTCACAGTGAACTAACACAGTACTCCCTAAGTCAAATTCTGTCTGTCTTATGATGGGATTCCATTTACTTTGGAGGTCCAGAAACTTGCCAGCCCCCCTGAATTCAAACCCTTTTTTATTAAGTTGAAATAATATCACCAGATTGAACCTTGCTAATTGGAAGAAAAGGTTATTCAGGTGAAAAATCTTAATAATTACATACAGGTTGTACTTCAGAGCTTGCATATTGATGCATCAAGGTTCTATTGGTCAACTGGTCATACCTTTGTAAAAAAAAATAATGGAGAGACAAAATGTTATGAGATTTTGACATGACAACCCTGATGTGTTTTACTTTGGTCACCTCTTTCTTATTTGTGTACTCATACAAAACAGCTCATTTCAACCATCTCTTGAACAAGACCTTGTTCTGACCCAGTGAGGCTGCTGGAGGCTGTGGGTGCAGCTGCTAGCTTGGCTCTAATTATTTGTGAGTGTGTGTGTGTGTGTGTGTGTGTGTGTGTGTGTGTGTGTGTGTGTGTGTACGCGTTTGCGTGTGCATGCTCTTCTCCGTGTCCCACAAGCATAACTGGCCTCTAGTTTCCTTCCGTCTCTGGCAGACACACAGCCTCACCCAGGTGCTAGCAATGAAACTTTAATATGTTATTTAAATATGGAGGGAATTAGCCTTTGAGATGCATGGAGTTGGGCAGCTGCAGAGGGTGCACTGGTCAGGCAGGCGCTCTGGGAGGCCAAGGGGCCGCCTCGGCTGCGTGCAGTGTGGGGGAATAGCAATAGGGCAGTGCGCGGGTAAAAAAATAATGTGGAGCAGTCTGGATTCCTACAGCTAACATCGCCGCTCTAATGAGATATTGCATTGCGGAGCCGAGGGCTCGTGGCTGTGCGACCATGCAGCTCGGACGCTAGGCCATGATTATTGATGGCCTTCTTTCGTGGATGCGTAAATTATTAATACATTCAAAGAATCACCCACATTGCAACTACCTGCATTTGTTTATTGCTGAAACTTTTTGATCACTTCTTAATAAGGAGAGCACTTTACTATATAAAAGGAAGTTAACCTTGAGTCACTAAGAATATGGAAGAGTAGGTGTTGGTCATTCCCATACCCTTCCATTTGAACTTCAAAAAAAAAAAGTTAAAGAGCTTCATTAAATGTTTGATCCATATATTTCACATATCTTGTCAGCATTAATTACCACATATTAAAGTTTGCCCTTTAAAGGGGCCCAATGAAGGACACGAGAGATTTCCCTGCTGATTAACTCGCAGGCCACTGTAGTGGAAATAGTTTCCAATGCTCATGACAATGGGAAACTAATAGAAAATAGTCATTCTTTGTTAGTGACGTAAGGTTGATTTTTTTCTCTCTCTCTCTTTTGAAAATAGTTGGGATTTAATTAATTCAGTTGAGATTTAATGAATTTAATGAATAATTGTCCCTTAAAGTGTTTCCACCAGTGTGAGAAAATTCACTGAATGCCAATTCAGCTAGTGTTTGCAATCCACTCCAAACATCATGGTAGTAAGTGAATGCATTAGAACCTATAAAGGCATTCCGCACCTCCACAATGCACTAAAATATATTCATTAATACGAATGAACAGACATGTATTTTAAGAATGATTGGACTTTTAAGGCATTATGGAAAAAAGGTACACATGGAAACATAATTTTTCCTTTCCTTCAATGTCATCCAAAGACGCATGGGATCTGTTTGCATCTTTAATTTTGTACTGAACCTATGAGGCTAATGTAGATAAGTAATAAAACTTCATACCCTACCACTTTTCATCTTGGCTAAATGATCATTTCAAGTTCATAATTCATCTCAATTGACTGTATATGACTTCTGAAACAGTATCACATCGTTGTGCTTAGAAATGGGCCAAAATTGGACAAAATTCAAGATTGAAGGTGGGTGCTGCTGCTGTTTTTAGCTTTTTCATGTACTATTTTACTGATAAACATGTGATTTACCATGTCAGGGGGACAGATTTTGTAAATGTGATTTTTGAACCACCTACACCTTTCATACCGAGCATATTTCGGTGGTTAGGACTGGAGGTTGTTTTTTCACGTAGGCCAGTCCTGAAACCTTCTTCTCCTGAAACTTTTTGTACTGTAGCTAATTCAGACTGTTTCTTTTTTTTTTTTTAGAGCTTTGCCTCAGGGTCATTTGCTGACAAAAAGCTTTGATCCTGCGGAGCGGTATTCATCACATGATGAATATGAATGCACGCGTACTTATCTGAACTGCTCACTGTCCGTAAGTCCATTAGTACTGATGAGGAGCAGAGATCAGTGTCAGTGCTGTGAAGTGATTGAGCAGCAGCCAGCGCACTTCTGATTGTTCATTTCTGTCTTAATAAAGAGCAAGCCAGGCTGATACTGATCCTGGACACTTCCACGAGAATTACCGTCCAGATTCTTTTCTCCAGTAGGGAGGTCTATCTGCTCTCCAACAGGGAGGTTCATCCTCCCACTCTCTCTCTCTCTCTCTCTCTCTCTATCTCTCTCTCTCTCTCTCTCTCTCTCTCTCTCCCTCTCTTTCTCT
>JBBPCX010000040.1:7521623-7551314 GCA_037974365.1 Hydrocynus forskahlii | reverse complement strand
CGCGCGCTCTCTCTCGCTCTCTCTCTCTCTCTCTCTCTCTCTCTCTCTCTCTCACTCGCACACACACACACACACACACACACACACACACACACACACACACACACACACACATATATATGCTGGAGACTAGCACTCATTACAGTGGCCAGATCTTTTCCACCCAGACCCATGTTACCAAATGAAGATGTCTAATTGACTGGGGTGTGTGTGGATTTGTGTGTAAGGGGTAGAAGGGGTGTCAGAGGGGCTCAGAGCGCCAGCCTTGACTCTCTCTCTCTCTCTTTCTCTCACACATACACATGCACACTTCCTCTACCAAATTCAATTATTAATGGGCTGATTGCTTGAGTGCAGCATCTCTGGGATTCTGGATCTGCCACACTGAATAAAATAAAACCACTGCTTTACATTTTCATTATGCCTGAGCCCACTGTTTTAAATTGCAAAGGCCTTCGCTGGAACCCAGCTCTGATGCGGCCTGCCTCATTTTGATTTTTTACCCCGCCCTACCCTCAAACATGCACACAGCCTATTTTTTGGAGGTGACACACCTAGAGACACATATGTACCCTCTGCTTGGTTTGTGAGTAATAAATATAATTCTATGCCATAAAGTATTTTTGAGACAGAGAGAGAAAACGAAGGGAAAAAAATACTTCAGGGCTGCAGAGATTTCTGTGCTGTTTTGTAATCAGGTCAGATACACAGGGGCGCACACATGTGCCACCATGCTGTGCTCTCTCTCTCTCTCTCTCTCTCCCTCTCTCTCTCTCTCTCTCTCTCTCTCTCTTTCTCTTTTTTCTCTCTCTCTCTCTTTCTCTCTCTGGCTCTCTCTCTCTCTCTCTTACTGCTGTCCCCCCCCTTCTCCTTTTCCTCAGATAAAAGAATATGAGGTGCCAAACTTAGATATCTTAATCAACTCCTCCAGGAGAAACTTCACTGCAGTGCAAAAGACATCTCTCTTTCTCTCTCTCCCTCTCTCTCTCTCTCTCTCTCTTGGACCATATTGTATTTTACTGTCACCAAATTAAAACGAGTCTCAGGCAGTATTATAATCTTAGCACTGATAATGAATCATGAATTATTGCTAAGTGATGCTCTACTTTGAAATTGCATCCCCATTATAATGAAGATAAACAGTAATCAGTAACTTAATTTCTTATTAAGGGGGAATACCTTAAAGTGTATAAACAGTAACTTGAATTGAATATGTGGTTGTTGACACTAGTATAGCACAGTATTGAATGTTATAGTCACTGATGTAGGAGATGATTTTCATATCTTCTTCATATGTCTCATAGTTCATTGAAAAGATTTCTGAATGCAAAAGTATCTGTTCTCTGGTATTGTTCCAAATAATCTATTTCACTCTTTCAGAGTATACAAAGGGACACAACTGGTTTGGATAGACCAGGATACATTTTACATATCATAAATAGAAACAACTTTATGATTTCATTTGTTTATTTACTTACATACTGGCTGACATTTGTATGCACGCTACCATTTTAGTTTTGAGCTACCATTTAAAAGTTTGAGATCAGCTTTGAAAATCAGTTTTGTTGCAGATACATGTATAAAATTATTTGATGATTATGATGATGATGATGGTGATGATGATGATGGTGATTACAGAATAACTGAGAAAGCACTGGGAATTAAATTATGTAATCAGCATGCAGAATTCTTTACATCTGAAAAGTGGTGATTAAACATCAGGACAGATTACTGCTTCATAATAACCTACAATAAATAGTTAATTGTAGTATTTGTCATTTACAAACATTCTCGATTTTTCCATAAAATGTGAAAATTACATAAAACATCTAATATACTTTCTGGAGTATAGCTTCAATTATGCTGAATCTGTTATTTATTTAAAGTAATGAGTTCTTTATTTGTTTCAGCAAGAACACAAAAAGCTGAAGATACATTTTGGAACACACCAGTTCATGTGAATGTGTTTGGGGGGGTATAGTGGTGGTCTTGTGCTTGTGTTTCTCTGAAAGCCACACACACTGAGACATGCTTGGTCCATCCCTATCCCATCTATCCCTTGGATAACACCACTCGCTCAAGCTGTCTCTCCACACGGTGCACGGAGCCCCTCGCTAATCACCACGGCTAATAGCATCACTGCAGCTGCAGCTGCTCCTCCCTGGGCCCTGCTCCGTGTTTGGATATGAAAGTAGCCGGGGTTACACTGCCTGGGAATTCCTGTAACAAATCCATACATTAACCCTCATCGGGGAGGCAGCAGCATATTAGTCATGCCATTTTAGCCGTCATCGGGAGTCCAAGACTCGCATGGAGTGCCAGACACACCACCTCGAGGCTCATGGAAGCGCAGCCATGGGCCAGTGTGCTGGTCAGGGAGATGGTATTGTGTGCACGTAATGAGGACTAGCTATGTTCTTTGATTTTCATGGTGATTTCCTTGGGCGTGGACTAGCTCATGATGAGAGACAATTTGCTCTCTGTGTGATTTAAACAAATGAGACAAGAGAGGCTCATCTAGGACTGACCCTCCATTGTCAGCGCAGTCATATTTGATTTGATATGAATGGCCAGTTAGAGCAGTATTTTTGGCTGGAACAGTCAGTTCTAGGTTCTGGACCAGTTTCACCACTTATTTTGTCCATTGTTGACATCTGGTTAATACTTTTGGACTTAAAGCATTTGACAAATGAAAGCTTTTTTGTAATGTATCCTGAGACATACTACAAGTAACGCTCTGATATGACAGGCTGAGCTCATCGTATTCTGATTTTGGTTCAATGTAACTCTAAGTGCATGGCAATTAGAGCATCATTCTTGGCTGCAGTGGCCAAGGCTAAGTTCTGGCCCACTTATCTTGTCCAGCACAGACAAGATCAATACACTGGGGGTTAAGACACTTACGTAAAAGACTTTCCTTTATGTATGTTTAAATACACTGTTCATGTAAAGCTATATGGTGAAATCATCTTGGTTAAATTTGGGGTGAGGCATGAGGTCTCATGTTCACTAGCAATCATACTATGCATTTAAGAGTTAAATAAGTACGTTAGTTTAGGTTTTAGATGAGCTAAATTTGTAGTTAGAATATTACAGCCCGTAAGTTGTTCACCTGCGACCAGACTGTGCTGTGGAGAGGTAGTCTGGTGGGGTTGAGTTCTGGCTGACCCCACTCAGACCGAGTCCAGAGTTGTGGCCTCCACCAGATGTGACTATAACGAGCAGAAGTGCATCATCCATTTATGCCCCCCCCCTTTAATTACGTGCCACATGTAGTAAACAATTTTTAAGAGGAAATCTCTTGCTGCATGGTGATTATACTAACTTTAAGGAACGCACTCCAGTCACACAAGACATTTCCTCCTTGCTTTTACAGGGAGCTGCTAAGATCAAGAGGCGTTTTTATTGACAGCTCCAGTTTTTACTCCCAAGCTATTTAGCGCCTTTAAGAGGGAAGCTGTTACAGGCTCGTCCTCTAAAAAACACATACAGGACAGGGAGGTTTTGATTGAACGCAGATTCGAATAAGCACAGTGAGGTACTAAAGCAAAGTTAATACACTTAACAGGCTCTCCAGTACCTACTTACATAACTCATTTGTTTCCACCATAATTAGATTATTGTTTCAAGGCAAGGCCAGTAGTGAAGCCATATGAAAATGCTTGCCTTTCTTTTAGCAATCATTATCCGGAACATTGTAATTGGGTGCAGGGTGATATTAGTCTACAAGTGTGTAGGGCCCCTATGTACACTGTTCATACAGTTCTCATGATATAGTATGTACTTTTTCATGCTGTTTTAGCTGAAATTCGCCATTTTTAGTACTCAGATTTAATTGTAAGGACCACGGCCAAAAATGTAGCCCACATGTAAACGGTTATAGAAGTAGTCCATGTTTGGAGACGTGCTTTAATGACCTGATTTGGATCAAAAGTGTGAAACACTGCAGTGGCCTGTAATTGGTAATGGAAGAATTAAAAGTCCTCACCGGGCTTTTGAGCTGCGACTCGCACCCTCACACACACACATGCACACACAAAAAAGAGAGACACGCACACGCACACGCATGCACACACACACACACACACACACATACACACATACACATTCCCATTCACAGGGCAGACTTAAACCCTTGGGAGATGATTTCATGTGTGTCATCCTAACACGGTTATGCTCCTGAGACATCAAATTCAATCCTCATTTCTGCTCTTGTAACCAGAGATTTATATGTATTCTAATGAAATTTCCCCTCCAAACTTTTTTTTTCTTCCCCTCTTCCTCCCCTCCCCCCCTCCAAAAGGCATCTGTCAATTCTATGCCTTTGGGAGAGCAAGACGTGTCATTGCAGCACTGACAACAAGATGGCAGTATACACTAAGTCAAATCCCCTAGAGAATTTGGCCATGGAATATAAATATACCTCTGAAAAAATGAAGAAGGAAAGAGAAAGGAGCATTCAGTTCAGCATTATATCCCTATTGTATAGCGTATGTGACGTTAGCGTCTGGATATGTGTTGATGTAAATCTGTGTGTGAGACACTTCTTTGTGAATAGTTTAGTTTGTGCCGGTACTTGGACAGACATCACTTGCAGCCCTGCCTACATCCATCTGTACAGGACCATAGATGGGAACAGCTGTGTGTGCGCGTGTGTGTGCGCGCGCGCGCATGTGTGTGTGTGTGTGTGTGTGTGCGCGTGTGTTTACCAATACTTTTTAGAACAAAAGACAAGAATAATCCACAGTGACAGGACCAATAATGTGTGTGTATATACATTTATATACATATACATTTTTTAAGACCTTTACTGAATTGAAAGTTTAGGTTTAGGTTTAGTAGGTTATTATCATGTATACTATATAGAGATAGGAACATATAATTGCTGGTAAAACATCAAACATCTTTGCACCAGAAGGACAACATCCTTAAATTTTTCTTTCTGTTGGTTCAACTGGTATGTTACGCAGATGTAAAACAGGGTAAATGATGTTTGGTATTTTCAAAATATGTAAAAAGTGGTGGTGGAAAGTTTTGTCTTCATAGCAATTGCATCTAAAATGCTATCATTACATGTCGGCACTTTATTTATGTTACATATTGCTACTGTTACATATAGGTACTGTAGGGTGTCTGTATGGGCCTAGTTCAACATACATTGTGTTGTGAAACATTGACATTTTGAATGACCAGAGTTCAGTCACTTTTCTACAGCACTCAGTTTTCTACATAAAAAAGTATATGCATTTATGTAGACACACACAGTATTAAAGTATACACACACAGAGTATTACAGTTAAAAAGAGACTTTGATTAATACACTAAGACACTACAGGGGATAAAAAGAAATAATATAAATACAATTTCGTAAGTGTGTGCTCAGCTGGACTTTTTTGCTTCAGGCTTCTTGGCCTGTTCCTGCATGACATCCTCCAACCAAGATTCCTAATTACAACTCCCATCTTTTGTTTTTGTTGTCTGATTGCCGGTTGTTGTTTTCTGTCTAATTCTCTGGCTTTGGTGGTTACGAGTGATTTATGTAGCTTTATCCTTCTAGGGAAATGCTGCAGGGTCAATTGGGTGCTTCATTTAAACCTCATGTTGCAGAATCATGTTGCAGAAGGCACAAATGCGGGCATTTATTTTTCCATTTTCATTCGCATTTTAAGAGAGAGTTTATATGTGTCTTTGTGAGAGTGGATGTAAGAGAGCGGAACTTGTGCAGTAAAGGCAGTGCGGGCTTGTGTGTGCTGGTTTCTGTGTGTGTGAGCATCTGTGTGGCAGAGCTATTAGAACTCATTTGAGGAGAAGAAGAAATAATCACCTCTTTGGAATATAAAATTAGCATTGCATGCAGTGATTATTTCTCCATTGCCAAGCATTATTACAGAACTCCAGTATTTAGTGCAGATTATTGCAATTAGACACCCCGTAAAATCCCACTGTTGAACTTTGCTTTTTATGAATGGTGTAAACCCAGCCGATCCATGGGCTGCTTGCGTTTGCCACCCTCGCTGAGTTTGTAGAAAGTTTAAGAAAGATCGTTTACAGCGCTGGTTTGACGAATGATGTTTGACCTTCAACTTCTGACTATTAGTCGGGCGATTTCTGAAGGAATCACTAGTGCTAAGCTAATCATACGGTTTAATAATAGAGCAGTCATTGTATATTGGTCACTAAAGCTCATTAGTCCATATTTTTAGCTGACAAAGTACTGAGTATAAGCAATAACTATGGTTTAAATCCAGTATACATCTGCAATCTCTAGTTTTTAAAGTCTGACAGAATAAATATGGAATGACTGCCCCACTGTATTTCCTTCAGTAAGTCTTAAGATCAGCAAACTGTTTTTGTGTTATTTTTAAGAACAGGTGTGCAATATGGTAGAACGTATGCAACAAAATACATTACATTACATTATGTCCACTTTTATTTAAAACAACTTATGATTTCAGTTTCAGGACAGTGTGAGAACCAAACAAAAGTTCTAAGTGCTAAAATCTTTACATATTGAAATACAATATGTATCATGACATTTAGCTTTTTTATTGGGTTGCACAGTACAGCGACAAAGTAGTGCAACATTAAAAAACAAAACACTTTTTCAATAATTAGTGTCAGTTTACTCTTTATATTTGGAGTCATTTTTTATGAAGGAACTGGTGCTTCAAAGTAGTGCAATTGGCAAGTATTGGTCCTTTCCAAAGGAGATCGTGAGTCCAGTCCATGGTGGTGCCATAGACATTCATGAATGAAAAAAGAGCATAACTGGCCGCGCTCTCTCTTCCCCATCGCTCAGGGCAGTGCGGCCCCATGCAGGTGACTGTTAGCTGACACACCAGAATGAACTGTTTCTGTTTTCTTCCAGACGTGTTGAGCTGGCAGTGGCATTGCTTTAGCAGCAGTATGAAACGATGTGGTGGTGTTTCATATAACTCGGATAAGGCACTTTCTAGCCTTCACCTCTTCAACCTGGTAGCGTCATGTAATAGACAATCTGAGAAATAAAGAAACAGGAGAAAAAAAGGGTAAAAATAAATTAATAAAATGAGATGCTGTCATAATGGAGTGATATCTAATCAGATTCTTGTTACTGTATTCTCACTGGTACTGTTAACAAGCTCAATATTATTATTATTGTTGTTATTATTATTATTATTATTATTATTATTATTAATAATAATGTTTTTATGTTTTGCTTCATACTTTTACTTTTTTTGTTTACAGATTTGTTTATTTTTATTCTGTTTCTGTATATAGGTATATTAAATGACCTTTGTGCATTATAATGGATAATATAAACAAATTTCACTTAATAATAATAATATTAATAATAATAATGATAATGATAATAATAAATAATAATAATAACTATTAATGTTGTAGTAATAGTAGTAGTAGTTGTTGTTATACTAATAATAGAAATAACTTTATGAAGTCTGTAAAAGCTAATAACTTTCCATAAAGGTATAAGTTCAAAGGAGGAGATAAAGTATAACAAAAATAATGTAAATAATATACAGTAGAAAAGCATTTATAGTAGAAAAGCATTTTACATGATGCATTGTATGACATGTTACACAACTGAAATACATATTGTACAGCTGTGCAGTTTATCAAGTGCATAAATATCTCATATCATGTTGCCGACCCCTAGCACCGTCATATCCTGATTCTCCGACTTTTAACTCTGATCTGTCTGTGTAATGTGGGAGGAATACACAGGAAGTTTATTGTCTGCATTGGCCATTAAAATCTCTTAAAGATTACATTACCAGATCTGCAGAAAACCACATAACAGTCTCTCAAAACCAGTACACTTTTCACACAGCGCATGCCTATAACCTCTCCATATCAACCATATTCTCCACAGTCTTTGCCTCTGATTGCTTTAAATAAATGGTGTTAGTCTGTGTTAACTCATATGAACAGGCCATAAATGGGGATCAGCATTAAGTGGCTACTGTCATGACTTCACACCCCTTCGTCCACTCTCTCTCCCTCTTTCTCTCTCTTTCTCTCTCTCTCTCTCTCTCTCTCTCTCTTCCTCTCTTTCCTCCTCTCTCTCTCTCCCTCTCCTCAGTATTATTTATTAATTGAGTTGATGTTTTTATCCCCAGTCCTCCCCTCCCCTGCTGGTTTGTGTATGTCAAAGCACCACAAATTAGCCCAATGTATGGTGCAGAAAGCCCTGGCTAATGAGGGGCTGTCAGGGAGGTGAATGCACGGGAATTAGCATGGCGGCTAGTCTGAGCAGGAAAGGAGAGAGGAAAGAAGGGGAGGGCATTATTTCTGTTTATCTGCAGGAGCCGTACAACTGTTGTAGAAAAAAACAGCTCAAAGGAATTATGCTCTGTTTACTGCTTTGTGGCTTCATTGGATTAATTTTAAAGTCTCTGTAAGTTGTGTTACTACTAAGTGCATGTGCACACTCACATGCACACACAGGGAGGTTTACAATGGCCTCCAGAATAATCGGCACTCTTTTTAAAGATGATTAAAAGGCTTTAAAAAAAATAATTGTATCAGTTATTGTATTAATGTTCTATTGAAAGTAACAAAAAAACTTCTTACATGTATGCTAGCTAGGTTTAGTTTGAGACTAAAGCAGCCATTAGTGAAAAAAACACATTTCTACAGCAAAATCACACATATTGCAAACCCAAGAAATTTGAATTATGAACATGTAAATTAATTGTCCCCTGCATATTTTACTATTTTGAGTTGGTCTGAGTGTCTAAAGCAATTTTTAAGCAGTCTTCAACAGTTTCCTGTTTCAGTGGAGTATAAAAATGAGGTGACACTTGGGCCATATCTCTTCCCTTACTTTGGGAAAGATTCTAGAAAATAGCTTCTTGACTTAAAATAACATACTAATTAACATGATAATTAAGAAGTTTAAGAAATTCAGAACTTTTATGAATCATCCACAGTGAGGAAGTACAAAAAATACACACAAACACACACACACAGAATTACAGATTTTGGTAGCATTTTGGGACCAACCCCCACAAGCTGTTTGGTAGGTATGCCAGAAAGAAGCCTGACTCCAAACACTGATGGTCGCTTTTAAGTAGAAATAAAGATGGCCAAAGAGAGAAGCATCTACTACCAAGTGTTAAATATGGTGGAGGGTCTGTGATACTGTGGGACTTTTTTCTCCAAAGGCCCTGGCAGTATTGTTTTTATACATGTCGTTATGAATTCCTGGAAGTACCAGGAGATTTTAACCAAGACACCAGGAGAGTCTGCTAAGAAGAAAACTTGTTCCTGGTTGAATCTTCAAACAGGGCAACGATCCAAAGCACACATCAAAAAATCATTAAAAAATCATCAAAAACTCATCACAAAAACTTCAGAATTAAGCTTTTGCCATGGCTATCCCAATCCCCTGACCTGAATCCCATTGAAGACTGGGTTGGGCCTAAAGAAAAGAGTGCACAAGAGAGGAACTGGGACTCTTCTCTGCAAAATAGAGATTCTACATTGAGGAACGCTCCTTCTGCGTTCTCAAGTCTTATTAAACATCACAAAAGAATGCTCAGTGCTGTTTTGTTGGCAGAAGGCCATCGTAAATCAGAGGGTGCCAATAATTAAGACATGTTTAGAAGTAACATTTAATTCGTGATCACCTGTGACTTTTCTCCTGTGATAGTAGGTTTCTTTTTTATATAGTTACTTTACTTCCTGAGTAAATACAACCTTTTTAGAAACATCAAGGGGGATTTTCAAAAGCCTTTTTCACTCATATTAAATAAGAATGCCAGTAATTCTGGAGGACACAGTACATTAGTGTGTGAGTGTGTGTGTATGTGTATGTGTATGTGTGTGTGCACAAAAGTTGTATTTAATTTAACAAAATATTTTTTTATTTGTTTTGGTAATAAATTGACACATCCATATCCAAAACATCTTTTACTAGTCTCTTTTACATTAAGAAAAAGATCCTGATGAACACACCCATGTAAATGCAGTGTTAGTGTTTTATTTATGTATTTTAATGAGATCTTTTTGAAAAAGGAATTCTTCTGTTTTTTTCTTGATCAGTTTCTGCGAGTTTATCAATTGAGTTCTTCCAAGCAGTTTGATGTGAATTCTTGTTGTAGAGAAATGTATTGACTCATATACAGGAGTGATAAGGACATGGAGTTCACTGTTTCTTTAATGTAGTGTGTTTTTTTGTGTTTTCCAGTGTTTACTTCGGATACAAATTTGCCTTACAATCCCTTGCATGTCCATCTGGTATGTCAGTTAAAAATGTGTTACGGGCCAAAACCTTGTCTCAGAACTATCTAGCCTTGATTCATCAACAGTGTAATCAATAGTGACAGGCCTACTTTGCTGTAATGTACACCTGTGTGTACTGCTTCCTCCTTCATGAGGACAGAGATGCCTCTTTGTACAGACAGTTTAAAACACGGACATTCATTAATTATTTTTATGAACCCCCAGCTAATGGATGAGCCTGAATGCTTACTGCACTCTGTCTCTCTTGATTCATTTCAGTAAACACTTTCCCCTCAAAATGGCAGCACACTAGAAGTCACTGGGAGCAGCTTGGACCGCCTAATTACTCAAGCGGTGGCCAGAATTAGATTATCTGTAATGGGAGACAATGTGCTTTGGGTCGAGACAAAACGTGGTGGCCTTGTGCAACAAGCTGTAGCCTGTATGAGGTTTTAACCATATCAGTCTGTACATGAATGCCTCTCTGGCTTATCTCTCCCCCCGCGCTAAACTCTCTAATTAATACGTGGCCGCGGATGTTTGAGCACGCCAGAATGCCGCGTGTGCGGACAAAGGGCCTACTCTGCCATGGCCGGCCGCTATCGCTGCACAGTGTAATGTTAGAAGTCAAAATAGGCCGATTCATTTGCTCGCGTGGAGCTAAGTGCATTCTTGGCTCGGGCAGTGGTGGGGCTGTGTATGCGTGGTGCACGCCAGGGAAGCCATTTGTGACGGGCCAGTGTTACTGCCCTGTGTCTTAGTGCGAGGCTCTGGCAACCCTATACCTCCGCCACATTGTGCTTTTGTTTACATTTACATCTCTCTCTCTTTCTCCATCCTCTCTCTCTATTAATCAGTTTCATCATGATAAAATTACGGATTAATAATCAATTGTTCTGCCCCCAAAACATAGTTCTTTCATAATTGCTGTTGCAAGTTGTTCAAGCTTTCCCAGAAAATCCCATTCAACTGTGTTAAAAGTGTAAATTGTGAGTGTTATTATAAGTGTTGTTTCATGAGTCAGGATTATATATGGTCACTCAAACCTCTTCATGAGGTGGTCTGAGATGCATTTGTCCCACTGAAAATCTGTTCCTGTAATTCACATTCAACAACCATGATTTTCAGGCACAGACTATATGTCTTTAGCCAGATTACATATTTCTCTGAAATACGCACGCAGTGTCACTAGATAAGATCCACTTTTCTTTTCTCATGTAAAAACTGTAAAAAAAAAAAAACAATTCTACTTTTGCTTACTTTCTCTGCCATTAACATTCATTCTTTAAAACAGGGTTCATTAAGCAGTGACCTTGAAGAACCACTTGTTTATTAAAGCTATATGTGAGTATGAAGAACCTTTTATAGATTCTATTTGCAAGGATTTTGCCTGGAACCTGCACATTATGTGAAGGATATTTGAACTTAAAAAGTTCTTCATATTCACCTTTTACCTTATTTATAAAAAATTACTCTTCAGAGAGCCAACCATCCTCAAAGACCCCAGATGCTCCACATTTTTGCTTCAGTCCAACTCGCACAGAGACTGTTTAGGGGCCTAATTTGAGAATGACTGCTTTAGAGAACCAAATATGGTTCTTCTGTGGCATCGCTTAAAGGCCCCTTTTTGGCACCTTTAAGTCTTGCTTGGATGCAGTCATTGGCCCCAGTTGCACGAAAACAGTATAATTTCAGCTAAGATCCATCTCTGACCAACTCTGAATGTCGTTTGAGTGATGGTGATCATACAGCGTATCTTCAGTTTCTGACTTTCCATGCAGCGAGAATAACTCCCAATGTGATCAAATCACAAAAAGCATTTTGATGCCAGATATAAACCAATTCTGGTAAAAATTCAATTCAAGGCATTTATATGTATATATGAAAAAACTAAACAATCACAATACAACAAATAATAAAAAGCAGAGAGCTTCTTTTCTGTAGTGAAATAATGTGGTAACATACAAAAAGCTCCAGTTCCATGTGCCGGTCTACTTTATTGATTAGTCTGTACATTCTACTCTGGGAACACATATAAAAGAGGTGACTGTCTCTACAAGACATTAGATTAAAGAATATTGTATGTTGTTCTGAGTGAGAAGCTGAAGTTTGGACACACATACAGTCTTTTGCGGTCAAAAGGTTTAGTAAATGGGCATTATTGTTTTTTTCCTTCATTCTTCCGCCCTCCCTGTGGCTTCCCTGCCTCCACTCTAGTTTTGAGTTTACATTGAGAACTGAAGAGGAGTGTCGCATTTGTCTAGCCACTCTATCACTAAACCAAACATGCTGGTATCTGCACACACACACACACACACTCACATACACATGCACGCCCACGCTCCCGAACTTGTAACAATGTGTGTGGGGCTGCCAGAATAACAAATAGGCCAGGCAGCCCATGCATGCTAATGTTATGTTGTAAGCAGTTTTGTTGACAAGTGCTAATACTTCTTTCATACTATCATCAAAAGCGGCTAATACAGCAACCATTACTCCCTCGCTCACTCTAGCAGACATGATGGATGGTGACCTTAATACGGGTTAGCCGAGTTTTTGAAAGTTAAACCTCCCATCATAAATCACGGAATTATTACAATGCACTTTAATTGGTTAAGGACGGTTTATTTCCTAAAGAGCTTGAAAAAATTGGGTTTCGGCACTTTTTAATTTGCGGAGTGCATTTTCATTACGAATGGCACTTTAATATTACCCTCCTTTGTCATGCAAAATATGCAACACACTGGTAGTCTATTAATTGGGGAAGGGGGAAAAAAAATGCACCGCAAGCGTAAATCCATGCATTGTTGTTGTTGTGACCGTGTGTGATGCATGGCTGTGTGTATGCGGCGCTCATGTGCGCGTCTACTAGAACAGGCAACTCTTCGTTGTTGGCTCTTACAAAGAGAATGGAAGCCAATGCAACCAATTTGCACCGTGGCATAAAGCTAATTAACACAGGGTAAACATGGAGGGCTTTTTGGGGAACTGTATACATGACAAACTCTAAGGCCTTGGTTGAGTCCTTGCCTATGAACATAAAGTCAGAACCTCAGAAACTCTTGCGATGCTGGGCCAGGCCTGTAATGCAGCCATTTTCAAAGTGGTGTAAACATGCCTAAAGCTTTGGTGGCTATTGAAGGGGAGTGTTGTTTATACATGTCAGCAGGCCTATGTAATGCTGCCTGTACCGTGGGAACCACAGCGTCCACTGTATTACATAATACACCCCAAAATGATCACTGCTGCTTCAGAATTTTATAAAATATCATGTCGGATGTTTAATTTGAAGCGGCAGATAAAGGTAAATTTACCCATCTAACATTAAGTTAGATTCTACAGATTCAGACTTTAAATAAACATTCACAGTGTATTCTCTATTGATGTTAATATCCAACTAATCATCCAACTAATGTTAATGTTAGTGACCATCATAATATCATGAAATAACTGCCAACCGTGTTTATATAAGCCACGTATTGAAATATTCCTGATTGATCAGGTGAGTTTGTACAGATAGTTCTCCCAGAAGAGAAAGATTCTTGACGAAGGAAGGGCTCAAGGTTCTTAGCTATGCCCTGAAGTCTTGATAATGGGACAACTGGCATCCCAGTATGATAAATACTGACAGGTCTACCCTTGCCTGAGCCAGCTGGCGGCTACTGCCCTCACCGTTCGCATCTCCAGTGTGAACTGTGAGAGAGACCTCTCATCTGTGATTAGGGTAAGACATTTTAGTTAATAGTGATGTGTGAAATCAAAGATTGTTTAGTTTCTCTCAATCTCCTACACCCCACTGGTTTGGGTTATTTCTATTTGTAGGTGAAGACAAACCTAGGAAACAGGATGCAAGGTGACCATCTGGTATTTTGCATGATACTGAGCATCAGCGAGCTTCCACTGGGCTAGTTTCCCTATGACTGAGCCTTAGAGGACTTCTTTAAAAAAAAAAAGAAAAAAGGGAAAACAAGATAAATTAAGTGCTCTCAGCCAGGCTACAAACTTTGCCACTAAGGCTAATATATAATGCCCTCTGTAAGTAGTGGGTCAAAGAGGCATTATTTATGAATAAATAGATAAATATGCTCTAAAATTGGTTTTGCAGTCAAGTGTCACTTCATTTCATATTTTTAATTACCCATTCATATTCACTCCAACTGCCAGCTTACTAAGTGTGCACACCAACCAGGTATAGCAAAACACTTCCCCCCTCTGAAAGAATACTGGAGGAAACATTATATTTTATAGCTTAGCTAGCGTTGATTGAAATACTAAAATCTAGATACCTTAATGTGTTTCAAGGTGTTTTTTGGGAAAACAAGTAATAATTTATTACAATATGATTCCCAATTCAGATGTCTCTGTCAATATGGAATCTTCTACAGCTCTGTTCATTAGTCAGCTCTGATCTATTATAACGTTTCTTCATTTTTTACAACTTCCTAAATGTGACGTTAAATCACAATAGAGCCATTATACCCTTACTTGCAACTTTTCTTTTGACTTCTAGTTTTTAATCTAGTTTTTGGTTTCTCGTTTTATTTTCTTTTTATTTATTTATTTATATATTTATTAAAGTAAATAGTTTGCAATTTAGAGTCCTTTTAAAGGCTTCTGATTTATGTTCGTTTCCATTTTTTATATATTGATTATTATTTTAAAAATGGGTTTGTCAGTAAGGCCATCAGTCACAATCTGTAGCTTTTTAGTATCATTGGTCAATCAGTAGATTACAGTCAATTATTAATATAATCAGTATATATGGACTCTGCTACTGTTTCTCTCTCTCTCTCTCTCTCTCTCTCTCTCTCTCTCGATATTTTGGCGGGGAGGTGATGAGACTAGGGCAAACCCTCAGATGACACTCATCCTCCTCCTGTCCCTCATTTTACAACCTGTCACTCAGGCGACGGCCTTGACAGCCTGGCAAACCAATCAGGCGGCGTCTCCTGGGACACTTTGTCACGCCTTTAAGGATGCATGACAAAGTGCTGCTTGATTTCCCAGTGGCCAGCCACTGTAGCCCCTCCGTCACACATATGTATACAGAGACGTACACACACACACACACACACACACACACACACACTCACATGCAGATCTTTTAAGTCAGTCTCTTGACAAAAGTACAGACAGAGAACTCTATCCCTTTTCGCCTCTCAATAAGACAATTGTGCTGATATTGTCTGCCAAGACTGGTATTTTTATACCCTTTTTATACATTATCCACCATTTCATTGTGCCACACATAGACTCCTCTGAATGTGTTCCCTGAGGATGCTTTGTCAGGGCTCTGAAGCTCCTACTTGGTACAGCATCATTCAGTCTTGGTATTGATGCCTAGTGGTCTTAATGCAGGGGGATTAATGTATTTACTTGAAAACAATCCATGTTTTGGCACCAGAAAAACTACATGTTTGCTTTTGCGTATGTTTTGTGTAATACTCTTGCACTGTTTGAGGCATTTGTTTGTATCTAAGTTCAATACATTTTGAAATTCATGATCATTCCTTTTCACTGTGCCTCATTCATTCACTCTGGTGCAAGTTAATCTCAAACTGCAGCCTGGCATTTCTGTTACAAGTTGTGTGTAACCCAGGGCATTCCCTTGTTTGTGTTATCTTTGTGTGTTCTTGTTTTCTCCATTGTAACAGGTTATTAAGCAAAAACGTTTTCTACTACTGCAGGCTGCTTTTCTGTTATTGACAGTTCTTTGGACCTCAAGCTGACAGACATGTTAAAGTCAATTAAAACCACAATATGTGCACACAGTTCAACTAAATTTAACACTACTCAATGTGATATTGATAATACATGTATTTATTATGCATAACTGTGGTTGATATTTTTTGAGGATGTTATAAACTGTTCAAACGTTAGTACATCCAGCAGAATATGTGCTCAACTGTGTTTTGTGTGGACCTCCCTCCAATGCAAGTGCATGAGGAAGAGAAGCATGATACTTTTCACCAAACACACAGCCTATAAAGCATGAGATTGGCACCACTTTCATGCAGAACAGGCAGAATGTGTTGATTTGAGCCTAAAAGTGACGCAAAAGGCTTAGTACATTGGGCTCTGGAAGTGCTGTATTTTGTGAAAAAAGCTGCTTGACTTTTAGCCACTGCGGTCAACTGTCATGGACAAAGAAGGCCTGGTTGCTTTGTTTAGGAGCTCTTCTGGCCCTCAGTGATGCTCCATGCTTCTGCTAGATGACTAGAAAAAGTGCTTGCTAGACACTCGCTTACTCAGTCAATTGTGTGCCTTTTTATGACCGATGAAAGGCGGACTTCAGTGGGGGCGCTTTTCCACGGCTGAGATGCGGGCCATGGGACAGAAAGCCTCTACAATAAAGTCACAAATTCCCTTCTCTTTCACTGTCTCTCTTTCACAATGCCGCATCTACAATGGCTGATGGAGCAGAGATGCTTTGAAGAAGAAGAAGACGCCTCTCGAAGGCTGGTTAGAAAGAGAACCCACAAAGTTATGCAGTCATGCCCGTCTAGTGCTGTAATCCCTACAAATGACTAACACACCGCCGTAGAGAGGCTAAGTACTGTATCTATTAACGTGTTTATTCATGAAAGCCAACGATAGTTGGCAACACCGTTCATAAGCGTTGCAAATGTGTTTCAGTTTTGAGCGCTTATCAAGCCTTATGTGTGTCAGTCAATCGCAGCAACTTGAAACACCCAAATAAACTCCTTAGCAGGCCGTGTTGATGGATGTGTTTACCAGTCTTATGAAGAAAAGGGGTAAAATCCATAATTATTTCTCACACAAAGGGGCTATTTATTCATGTACTGTAGCATTAAAGCACTGCGTTTAGGAGATAGTAAATTAATTTGCCAGGTGTAAAAGCTTCCTGGACCCAGGCTCTTTTGAATCAGTAATCCTGTGAATGGAATAAGCAGCCGTCATTGAAAGTTGATACGTTTTTTTGCAATTCAGCTATTCTGGCCTTTTTATCTTCAACTTTGTGAAGCATCAGGTAAACTGCTGAGGTGTGTGAAAGGGTTTTTTTTGCCGTCTCTCTGGCTTGTCAGCTTTTCTAGAAGGAGACTCTGTTTATTTAAGATTGGCGCTTGGTTTGGCATATTAAAGGGAGATTAGAAACACTGATATTTGAATATGACAGGCATCATGGTTGCATGCTTTTTCTGTCTATTGTGGAGCTACTCTTAAGCAACAAAACAGCTATTTTTAGTCTGCGTTTTGGCAGCATTGCTTACATATAAGACATTAGAGAACACAAATGCTTGCAGTGTTTGTGTATTTGTAGCTATTGAGCTGTTTTTTCCCTCCCTTTATCTAAGTTGCCTGGAGTCTGACTGAGGAGTAGATGTATGTGTGTGAGAAGTGTTGCATAAAATGTGGCTTGATGAAGCAGCACTATGTGATTGCAATGCGTCTGAAATTAACATTCAGGTTACTAAGACTGTAACTAATCATGCAAACTGCGTGTTGGACCGCCTACTGATTGTGCTATGCTTGCGAGGTGGTAGGTTTAAAAGGCACAGTGAAAGAATCATCAACAAGCTCAGGGCAAATACAGAAAATGCAGGTTCAGTGAGGAATATCAGAGAGATAAATGAAGGTGATCCCGCAGAAACACTCTGCTGGGGCATAACTCTACTGCAGCACAAAAAAAACAGATTTTGGGAAACTCAGTGATGTTGAAATGCTTTTTTTGTAGGTAAATATTCTTTCAGCATATTTTTGAAATAGTGAGGAGAATATTTAGCCACTATGGCTGATGCAATTGTGAAAAAAAAGAAAAGAAAAAAAAAACGCTTTTGCATATTTCTGAGTGGTTTTAAAATGTGAGAACAAATACTCAAACATAAGGCCTCAAGTTGTTTATTTATTTTATGAAAAGAAATTCACTTATTATCATGGCCCTTAAATGACCTTATTAATTTTTGTCATATATTTATCAAAATTTCATTATATAGTAGTTTTCAATTCAGCAACATTAACCTTATACAGAGTTATTGCTCAGCAATCATGCTAATTACTTGAGCCTCCAGCGAGGAAATAAGTATGATGTACGATTATACAAACTTCTATTCCCTTTAAATTTACACACATAATGCCTTTGATTTGGTACGTTAAATGTGAATTAAAAGGTATTTATAAACATAAAGATGAGTTTTGAAACAAAACAATGTTGATAAAAGGAAAGTATTTAAACGCTATGTTAACTACGTGTGTTTAGTTATAACTGGAAATACATAATGCTGCAAAAGTAAAGCACGCAAAACTATTTTTTGCAAACTGCACCTGGTGTGACTCGATTTCACAAGTGAATGAGCATCATAGATTCAGGTATCAACCAACACACAAATGGAAAATGCCACAGATATAAGTTCACAACCAGTTGTCTCCAGTGCACCATACAAGATTTCTCTTTGACTAATGATAAGGAAGGTAAGAGACAAGCCAGCAGTTAGAGACGAGAGCTGCAGGACGATCTGAAAGCAGCAGGGATGCCAGAGAATTTAACAATGCCGAGAACTACACTGTGAGATTTAGAAATTGTAAGTCTAACTGAGGGACTTTTGGAATTGAAGGTGGTTTAATTGAAGCTAATTACTACTCACTGTTGCAAAGGCTAACAGCAGCTTTGCAATAACACACTACAGTTGCAATGTATTTTGTGGTGTTTTAATACTTTCCAGAACTTTGCAGTTCACCACAATCAGTTTTGTCTTAATCACAAAACATCTTTCCTTATGATTATGAATACATGTGTTTTGAGACAAAGTACAAAATCAAAAGACATAAATGGCCAGATGTATGTCCAGTCGCAGATATAGTGCAAAATGTGCTTTGATGTGAACACAAAAAGGCATAGAACATCCGGCTATGAATGTCTCACTTTCATCACTACGTTTCAGTAATACAGGGGGTAAGACAGGGGTTGCTAGAATAACAATAACATCACTGTAGACGGGGAGTAAGTGAGGTCCGCTGTTCTGATATATTGCAGTCTCCATACTCCACATTTCTCAGCAGGTGTGTTGTCATACAAAGGACAATGCACTGATCCAGCCCATTTGATGGCATGTTAAGATTAACATTTTAAGGCTTGGGGATTTACACTGGGATGAGGGTGTTAAGAGTTTGGGCATCAGCATTAATCACGTCAACTTTCTCTTCCTTTTCACTCCCTGCCTTCCTTTCTTTCAGACCACGCCAAGCGTGCAGGCAGCCTCAGGCTGGCTCCAACTCAGCCGTGTCCCTTACAACACGGATGAGAGTGAGAGTGAAGCCACAAGAATGAGAATGCCTTTAGCAAGCAGTGTGGTGGAACTGAGGAAAGTTCAGATGTTCTGCTGGACTGCCCAACCTGTGGAGAAACTGGCAGGGTAATGAGGGACTGACAGCAAGACTGGTACAGCTTTAATTGGAAGTGAAATTTTGGCCCAAACCTGAACATGCAATACATTCTGAATGTTCTTTCTGAATGTACTTTTATCCAGTTTACTCCTTAAATCTACCCATTAGATGGGATGCTATTGAGATAGGCAGAGAGAAGACTAGCATGTACTCCCATAGCATCTTTGTAAACAGGTGTTAATACTTTGTCATTGGGAGGGTCAGCATGCCTGCAGGAGAACACTAATTGCAAATTCTCTAAAGTTAGCCAATGTATACCTGCACTAGCTAGAAACATGCTGAGTAAATGAGGAGAGGAAGTGGCATCCTACCCACCAAGAGATACTGAAGTCAGTTGTGCTCTTTTGGACTGTTGGCCATGGCTGTGATATCACAGAGAATCGACCTGGCCATCTTCAGATGATAGGGTCAACTGTTCAACGGCCGTGCAACTAGGGAGCTCATAGTTCAAGGTTTTAAAGTTTTCTTGACAGACTGCCTTAGGACTTGAAGGGCATTGTAGAGTCTGAAACCGAGGATGCCAACTTTCTGTCCGAAACTGACCTGAAACTGACCACAACAAACCAGAGAGCTGCTTTAAATAAAAGAATGATGGTGCACATTAGGACTTACCATTTTAATTCCACATCGACAACAAGTTTTCATGTTTTCCTTATGGCTTTGCTGCCAGCAACACGAGCGACTGCATCGTGCCAGATTAAAATAACTGATTATAATAAAAGCAAATAAAAAGAATAACTTGTTATTTGAGAAATTATATCTTAGCCGAATGTTAATACTCATTCATAGTCCCATATTTGGACTAATATGTTACGCCTTGAGGTCAGTCTGGTTGATAGTGAGGAACCGCAAAAACATGATGTCACTTCTCAAGCGCTGAGTGATTCAAAGGGACTGTTAATGGATTTATTCACGCTCTCTCTTGCCTGTTTTCACACCCCTATATCCATTCTTAAAACATATAGCCCAGTGAATACCTGTATAGTAAGTCGACATTAACACTTGGGTGTATGATCACTTTCACACCTTTTCCATCGTTCCTCTCACTCTTGCTAAATGTATGATGCTAATAGGCATTGCTAAAGTTTCTCAGGATGAGGTGTGAGGATTAACAGCCTCTCAGGCTTTTATTACCTGTGTGGTGAGGGTAATTAGGCTAAACAGATGAGATTGCTGCAGGCAGAGTAAATGTAACATAGCTGGGCCTTCAGTAGATTTATAGCTTTAGCGAGCCTTCTGAGGCCCCTCTTAAAGCACTTGTTTGATGGTGTCACACATGCGTGACATGTTTGTTACCGGCATTCCAGCTCGGTTACATTGGCTGGATTGAATGCGACTAATGACGATGGGCATTAAATGGCTGGAATTGGCCCGTGCTCAAATCTGGTGCCAAAGATTGATGTATAGATGGTATGCAGCTCCTTATAGACTTGGTAATATATGTAATTGTACGTGTTTATTTTCTGGTCATTTTGCATCTTTGTGGTGTCTTTTAAAAGACAGCTGTCAACTGTACCACCTTGCTTTGCACAGGGATGTAATTGCTCACAAATGACTGCAATTAGGGATGAAAAAATGCATGTTAATTGAGCAATGCACGTTAATTGTGTGGGCAGTGCATGGTGCAGGTGGACACTGGGTTTTTGCTTGTGCATTCAGTAATTTCCCTTAATTGGCAGAGTGAAGGCAGAGATGTATATCGCTCTAGTAATTAGCTTCATATTGCTTAAGAAGGCAGTGCCACCTTTAGCAGATCTGTGCTCATTCACAGGAACTCATCCTCAGTCTACACTCCTTTTGGTATAGTGATAGCTATTTCAGATGTGATTGGCACTGTAGTCCCCAATTCCAACACCGCACAAGTCTGGAATCAGGTTTACAATGATATAAAACCAATCTGGTTTGCAGATGCATGTATAAAATCAAATGATTTAGTTAGCTAGTGCTTTACAACTATATAGGTCTTTAATCATTTGTAGGAAACCTTCGAGAAATTCAAAATTAAGAACAAAGCTGTAGATAATTCCATACTGACTGAGAAAACTGTGAACATCCACAGTGCCCCATATTTGAAGACTAGTAATCAAATTTCAGGCAGATAACGTATCAAGAAATTTCTATACATATATAATGCAATGCATTATTTAATATATTTTACAATTGAAATCGTTCTAAAATATCAAATATCTTTAAAATAAACATTCTAGTCTTACAAATTCTTAAAATTCATGGTTGGGGCTCCCATGTTTTACAGGTTTAAGAAACAGATGTGGACTGCTTGAGCACTGATGTATGTCGCTGTGGATAAGAGCGTCAGCTAAATGCAGTAAAAATGTAAATGTAAAAGTTATACAACTGTCTGTTTTGGCTCTGAAATTGTATAATCAGGTGGTCCCAAGTCATGGGGGAATTAGACACAACGAAATTATTTTTATTTCTTTTTTTAACGCAGAAAAAATGTCTTAACTTTTCCGTTATATGGCTGCTGTGAAGAAAGGTTCAACTTTCTTTATCTGAAAGAATTTCCACACATTCCTCTTCATTCTTCCGAGGTCACACCAAGTCGATTAAAAAAGAACCATCTGTTCAGAACTGTTTTAGGGAAACAAACAGGAGTGGCTCTTCTATAGTATTCCTCCAATTAAAATTGTAGGCATCTATATCTTTAATATTAGAAATATGAGAAAAAAATAATTGTTTATATTACTTTATTAAACAAAAAACAAATAGATTCATTAACAAGATAATTGATCCTAAAGTTTTTAACTCTAAGTCGGATGGCGTGTTTGAAGTCTGAGGATCTGCTTTCTGGGAACATGCCACATGTTTCCATTCACATGAAGTAGGGAAGATTCTACAAATCTGATGACAGGCTTAGCGACAGGGCGGAGAGGCCATAACTTATTGCGTGGTGATAGCCTGTGACAAATCATGGGGGACATGCAGGAGTGTGTGTGTTTGTGTGTGTGCGTATGTGAGTGAGTGAAACCCCTTCACAGCTCATTTAGCTCCAATGTAGCCACCTGGGTGGTGTCCCCTCAGCCCAGCGAGCTCCGGTTACTTCACTGGCTAGATGACAGTGGTGAAGCCTGAGAATACGGGCTCCACCAAACAGATTAATCAACACAGGCTGGCTGACAAATCACCCTGCTACTAGCATTGATCAGAGAGAGAGAGAGAGAGGAGAGAGAGAGGCTGCCTTGAAAACGTTTCCCTTCCTTAGCCTGTTATCAACACATCATACCCTCAAATCACGCGTTGCCCTGTTACCGAGATATGGCAGACATATTGCATATCTATACGCATAACCTCATGCTTCATAATGCACAGCATTAGAGCTGAATAGGTGCAGCCGAGAGAAAAACAATAGTGTTGTGTCTGGCTAATCCCGTGCCTCAGGTGGCTTTCCGATCTCCCCCATTCAGATTGAAGCAAATCAAATTAGAGCAGAAAGTGGGTGAAATCAAAGACCTTAACACAAAAACATAGGGCTGCGCTTTAAATCAGCCCCCATGGCCATTCCTCCGCATTTTATTATCAGCTACAATGCAGGAAGTTTGTGGCACGCTTTCATGGAGCATATCCAGATTAGTATTGCTTTGACATTTGGAGGGCTCGCTAGTGTCACTGTAATACTTTCCTCAGGCAAACCTGCATAAGAGGCATATATTAATGCAGTGCTGGCTTTATAATATGGTTGCTCAAGACACAGATCCTATGGAGAACATACATTTTTGTGCACAGACACTAATATGTCATAGCGGACTAAACAATGCCTTCTGTTATCAGTTTTACTGTTTTTTTTTTCTTCTCAGGTATTTGTAAAGTTTCTTTCTCTACCGTTTCAAAATGTTTCCAGCTTTCCATTGTGACTTGTGACATTAATGTACAGTGGATGTTAAGAATGTTATCTTTCTCCTAATTAGCTACTTTTTAGAGAAGAGTCAAGATAGGACCTAAAAAAAAACACTTAAAAACAAAGAACTGGAAAATAATGTGCAATAAGGTACTGAAAATTTAGCCATGAGAGTCCCACCCTAGAGTGTGTTTTAAAAAGTGTACATTTTAGAACCTTTTTTCTCAGTGTGGTTTATGTACAACATTATGAAATAATGTTAAGATGTAATGTTATAACGTATGAATCAGCTGTGTATTTGTATTACACCTTTGCTGGTTTAAGCTGCAGCATCCTAGAGGGACATTCTGGAAGCTGGACACACCCTCCTCTAACATACAAGATAGACTGCATATGCAACACCATTCACTCATGAATCAGACTGAATTAACTCACTGATTGTAAGCCAGTCAAAACAACCCACTTAAAGCCCGCTAATATTCCGCTGGAATCCCCGATATTGAACACTTGCTGTCAGATTGGGAGCTGTGGGACTTTTCCCTGTCGTTCTCAGTCTGCCCTCCATTGATGTCCCCACATTAGAAAACCCAGGTAAAGCAGATGCGAGTCTGTGTTCACTTCCCATCCATTTCCCAAGCATGTGGGGCAGGTAGCTGCTTAGATATGCACACACCATCTGGCCCATTCATCAGCACTTACTGCTGAAAACCAGAATGAACACACACTGGAATTTCACACAGTTTGAGGCCTCGTTTGGATCTTGTATGGGACTATTTTTAGAAGACGGCAATTTGAAGATGGAATTAAATGTTAAATATGGCTGATAGTCCCACCGCTGTACAATAGATTGGAATGATGTTCTGATTGTCTAGCCAGCCCATGTATTCCCATGTTGGATATCATGTTCACTCAGCACGTCATACTTATATCTGGCTTTAGAATTTTAGTAATTAGATTTGAGTATTAATACACACATTCACTTATAGTCACGTGTTACTTCAACAAAAAGGGTTCTATGTAATTCCGAACATGGTTCTAAAAGTGATGGGACCATTGTGGGTGCTTTCTAGAATAATAATAGTAACAATATCATAGTAAAAATAGGAATATATTCTGGACAGTGAAGAATTTGAACATTCAGAGTTTTTGGATTCTTTGCCTTTTCTGATGAACCTTCGAAGAACTGCTTTTTCAGTGGTGTAATACAATATGAGTATGATGCAATGAATCAAATTTTTACTGATAAAATACAAAAAGTTGCATTTCTAATGGTTTAGAATGCGTATTATACTGCAACAAAACCCCTGAGCATTCTTCAGTCCTTAGAAACAAATTAATCTGTGTGATGTGCCTTCACTAAATGTGTTTGATGTTCTGTGCTGTAAGTGTAGTGTGTTAAGAGAAATTAACTACATACCAGATAACAAACCTAGCTAACCAATGTTAGCTTAAATTCCCCCCTGCTGGGTCCATCAGTACAATAAAGAAATAGCTTAATAACTGCTAATTAATACCCAGTTGGCTGCTGTTATGTACTGAATGTAATAACCTTAAATCACATTTGACTTCTTGATGTCCGAAGACAACCCAGAGCTAAATAGAGAAATGAATGAATGGGGGAGAGCATCTAAGTGGTGGCCTCATTTTCTTAGCAGCCCAATTAGACTGATTTGAGCTGTGCCTCCTCTGTGAGGTTTTAGTAATTATGAGGCTACAGTGCGGGGATTCTGACCCCCTCAGGAACAGTATTAAACCATGGTCATATATTCGCTCATTACTAGCCTCTACCCTTGGGCTTTCACACATGAGCTCAATGGCAGAGGTCAGCAATGCTTTAAGTCTTGTTAATTCCAGATCAGTTTAAGTGGATGTGTTAATCTCACTCCTGTCGTTGCTATCGTAGCCCTTTTTTTTGTTTTTAAGATATAACCATTGCCACAGCCTGCTGATATTACTAGATCATTTTTCACCAACACTCTTTTACAGTCTGTTAAGTTCTGTGCATTAACCATGTAAGTGTGATGCAAGCACTTGGTAATTACTTTGGGTTTCACAGCGATAAACTCCGAAGAGTTTGACTAAAAAAACTCAAATAAGTAAAATACAAATTTACTAGGTAAGTGTGAGGTACAAACCCCATTGTGGAATTGTTTTGGGTAAGATGAGGCCATGAAGACTAAATTACACTGGAATATCCAACTGGTTCTAGAAATTAAACTAAAACGACGTAGTAAAATATTGCAATAATCTCACACTAAATCTCACACTAAAATTTGCTGTATTGTCACATTGATGCAAGCACATAAATATGAAGTTAGAAATATTTCTGGTTTATTTAGATATTGAATTTTAGTGCAAGCATGTTTAGACTTACCGTCATATTACACTAAATAATAATCCATTCAAGTGATATTTTATAATATTTTCTCTGGAGAGTTTCATTTATATGACCTGTTGGATATTTCAGTGACATGTTTACTTCTGTTTTACCCAAAGTAATTACGAAGCTCTTTGGAGTTTGTACGACGCACTTAGGCTGTGAATATCGAGAATTTTTTGGGGACCATATTTACTGGCACTCTCTATCATATTATCCACAAGAATGAGCTAGTAGTTTGGAGTTTCTACCTCTTTTTTATGCAGTTAATACCTAGAACTTAAAGAACTGCAATCATACTGCATTGTGAAATATGATTTGGTGATTTAAGTAGACTGGCTTAGCCTAAAATTTAAACTTTATTAAACAAATAATCATACAAATATTAGACTGTTTTTTCAACTATTACACGCTCCATGACCTCGAAAAGTTAAGTCTGCTGAGCTGCGTCCTTTTTCGAGTTTAAGACAAGTACTTTCACAGTGGACTTGAAACAATATTAGCTATCAAATATTTGAGTAGAAGATAATGACACATTGATAAATCTGTCACCTCAAGTGAGAATGACACTCAGAGCACATTGTAGATGCCATCGCAAATATACAGGCAGGGTTTCTTCTATTGTTATTACATGATACTGGAAAATGAGCTTGCCTGGGAAAGACAATTAATTTATTATGAGAACAGCCCTTGGAAAAAAAAAAAAGCACCTCTTTTGCTCTCTCAGACTCAGTCTATTCTCAGCTCGCTTCTGTCTGTTCAAAAAAGCCAGACAATAGCTCCCACATGGCAGCAAATCCCTACAAGGTGAACAGTGAGTATAAAAGGTTTCCACACTCGCTCCTTATCTATTTCATGACTGATGTAGTGGCAAAGCATTATAATTTAAAAAAAAAAAAAAAAGATAGGCATCTTCAGATTGGGGACGGGCATAACAATAAATTATGCAAAGTGTTTGAAAACACACGCGACTGTAATTAGGTGGCATTTGATATTAAATGAGGTGGCAGGATTGACTTATTTATCTTCTAAGCCCCCCCAAAAGTTCCATTAGTGCAGGGGAAAATGAGCTCTTTAAAATGTTAAGAATGTTGTGTTGTGATCAGATTTTGCCTGGAACTACCAAACCCTTTGCCATGTTGAAAGGCAGGATTTTGGCTTGGATATCACCAGCACCCCCCATTGAGAAGTTAGACGGCAAAGGAGAGATCAGTATACTGATGGACTAACCAGATGCACAAGGCCTAACTCTCAAACACAGCGACTATTAACTAAACACATCATTATGGTGATGACTGCTGCCCAGGTTGTAACTGGACCCTGAGCTTTACAGATGGGCAATACTACTAAGGGGTGGTGGCGGCATAGTGGGTAGGATACTTGCCTCTGGACCAAGAGCTCATGGGTTTGAATACCTTCAGCATACCACCACTGGGCTCCAGGGAGCCTGTCCCCTGTAGTTAGGGGGGAATGGAAGTCGCTTTGGATAAAAGCGTCTGCTAAATGCTGTAAATGTAAATATGCAGCTAATTTCCTTGTAGATCTGATTATTATTATCTGGATATTACTTAAAAATCCATTCTTGTACTTCTACAAAGGGGAAAAGTGAGAGTTCAACAGTAAAAATTGATCAAATCATTTGTCAGCAGAAACAAAAAACAAACAAAACGTCCAGTATGAGCATGTATCAGGCTGTATTAGCCTCTTCTTTGGGTACACCCATGTTGTATCTCCACTCATTGTCCATTTTATCAGCACTGCTGACCATATAGATACACTTTGTAGCTTACACTAACAGGTTGTATACCATCTGTTTTTTTGCATCATTTGTTGGACACCTTTTCCCCATTCCTTTATGGTCCGGACCCTTGCAGGACCACCAGCTCGCATTCAAACTTGTACGTTCTAGCAGAACAGCGACTGGTCTTGTACACTTCATTTTTGACTTTGTTTCATAAAAAAAGAACAGCAACTGGCAGCAGTTTGTGCTTACGAGCTTTCAAGTTTGAATAAGTTTCCTGCTCACATTGATCTTCACCCACAAGCACACCCACAGTGTGCTTTATTTGATGTACTCCAAAATGTCTTGCAAACACAGCCGCATGCTAGCTGCACACAATAAACAATGTTTTCTATTCAGAATATTTTGTCATTTAAATATTCGAGTAGCATATGTGCAAAAATGCAGATATTTGAATGGCAGACATGATTGAAATGCCCACCCCTTGTTCAAAGCCACCATCAGGTGAAGCCAGTGGTAACTGTGGCATATTTTGTCTTCACCAGATGTTGCAGACTGTATACAGAACACTGAAAGAAACAAAGCAAACTGCACGTAAAAAAAAAAAGGCTGGCGTCACTTGTGGCTGTCATTTTCCCTAGTGAGTGAGTGAGTGTGTGTGTGTGTGTGTGTGTGTGTGTGTGTGTATACGTGTGTGCGTGTAACAGTCTTAAAATATGCATCTCTTACAATGATAGCTTACAAAGGCATATCTAGGTGAAATCAGGATGAACCTCTTTTTGTTGATGTGTTCAGTTGTGAGCAGCAAGACTGAATCTATTTGTGTGTGTTTGTTGTAAGCTTTGTTCATTCATTTATAAGGCTGCGGCTTGCGGAGGCTGGGGTTGTTCTGGGGAGCATTGCCGTGTGTCGTCCCAGTGTGTATGGTGGGGTAGTTGTGTGATGGCACGGCGTCTTCGTGGTAAAATAAGGACTGTCATAGTGCTCTCTAGGTGCAGCCAGCCTCGCCCTGTCAGGGAAGACGGATTGCCTCTGTGGAGCTGCTTGATCCCTGGGACCTAGAGGCTCACTGGAGCCATCAGCAGGTGTCTGCTCGTCCCGCTTGTTATGGTGTGTGTGTGTGTGTGTGTGCGTGTGTTTATTTTATATATATATATATATATATATATATATATATATGCATAAATCAGCCATAAGATTAAAACCACCTGCCTAATATTGTCCTAATTGTACACAGCTCTGCTCTCATTGAGACATGGACTTTCTAAGACCTCTTAAGGCGTTCTGTAGTTTGTGGCACTAAAATGTTAGCGGTAGATACTGTAAATCCTCTGGTGCATGATTGAATTGTGATCTGGGGAATTTGGATGTCAAGTCAAGACCTTTCCTAACCATAACTTTTCTAACCCTTCTTGAACATTTTTTGCCATCTGGAAGGGCACATTGTCCGGCTGAAGAAGCCCACTGTCATTAGAGAGGACTGTTGTCAGGACAACTTATTCAGTTTAGCCCAGTTAGTACTTATCATAGGCTCTTTGGATGTGGACAGGGGTCAGCATTGGCACTCTGACCCGTCTGCACAGCAAACTATGACACACAGTGTGTTCTGACACCTTTCTTTCCTAGCGAGCAATCACTTTTTCAGCAATTCAGAACTAGAAACCTTTATTGAACCTTTATTGAAATTGAAAATGCATTAATGTGCCTTGGGTGCTCATGACCTTTTCACCAGTTCATCGGTTGTCCTTCCTTGGACCACTTTTGGTAGGTAGTAACCACTACATATGGAACACCCCTCGAGTCCTGCAGTTTTCAAGATGCTTGGACCCGGTCATCTAGCCATTACAATTTGGGCCTTGTGAAAGTTGCTGCGATGCTTCCACTTCCATTTCCCTACTTCCAACTTCAAGAACTGACTGTACACTAGCTGCCTCATATATCTATTATTATTAATGTCATTATCAGTGTTATTCACTTTACATGTCAGTGTGTGCTTGTGTATGAGAGGCCATATAGGACATTATCCATACTTGGTCTCACACATACACTACTATACTCTTTCACAAACACAACTATACTCTCTCACAT
>JBBPCX010000040.1:7477603-7496917 GCA_037974365.1 Hydrocynus forskahlii | reverse complement strand
TATGTGTTTTATTTCTAATCCAGGTATGCTCCTTAGAGAAATAGCCTTTTGTAAAGTCTGCCTTTCACAGCTGTGTGCTTCGGAAGCCGGCACAAAGCAGAACATTTGGCTACTTACTTCATGAACTTGTGAACTTCCTATGTGTTAGATTTGTTTGAAGTTTAAAGCCAGGAGACAAGACACAAAATTAACTTTCTCCCCTGCTTGCCTGATTGGGCAAGCGGACAGAAAGATCACTCCCCGAACAGAGTTCATACTGTCCCGAACAAAGAAACCTTTTTCAAATAGAAGTAAGCATGCAAAGAAGTGTAATTATTGTTATTATTAGTGGTAGTAGTAGTAGTAGTAGTACTAATAGTGAAAATAACAGTAGTAATGTTATTTGTATAATTTACTGTCTAAAGTTTTATGTACTTGTCTAAAGTTTCTTATCTACACATTGCATTTTCCTAAAAGCCTTCTGTGGCCATTTTTACTTTACTATAATTAGTATTACTGTTATGTTCATTTATTGTGTACACATGTCCAGCATTGCTGACAAGCAAGCAGCTTTTTCTGGTCATACAAAGCAGATTTGTATCATGACATTTGTGAACAATCTAGTTTTGTCAGATTTGTCTGCCTTCTTAAGGTATGACCTACAAACTAAATAAATGTTGATGCTATAGATGGGTTACAGTTGACCCACGGACACTGTTTGTTCACAAGGCTGTGCACCAATAAGCCATAACATTAAACCCACCTGCCTAATCAAGGTGGTGCTGTTGTAAGCGGCAACTTGTTGATGCAACTACATGTGTCTTTGTGTTTTTTTGGGGGGGCTTTTATTGTTGTATTTAGTACTTGTCATGCTGAAATATGTTGTTTTAGTCTACCAAACATCACACTAGGATGCTTTTTCAGTGGTTTCCTTTGCCCTCAAACCCCTTCTAAAGACTGGAAGATATGCCTGCAACTTTGCCAACATCATTTAGATGTACAATCTACTGAACACCCTGCTGCAATTGACTCTTGCGGCCATAGGAAAGCCTTCAATTCTGGTGGACCTGAGGAGGATAGGGTGGGGATGCAGAGCCAGTAGTAAACAGAAATTGAAGAAAAGGATATTTAAACACAGCATCACTGCAGTGTAGTATCATATATTTCACTGAGACATGGCTGTACCAGCAGATACCTGAATTAAGTCTGGCAGTCCCCAGATTTTGCTTGGTTTGTGCCTAAAGAGACACCACTGCGATAGAGACACCACTCCAGATGGTGCAATCCGGGACACATCTCTGTTAAGGAGTGTGTGCGCGGTCGGGATATCGAACTGATTACCATCGGACTTCTCCCATACTATCTGCCATGGGAATCTTCTAATGCCATTGTCATCACTGTTTACATCTCACTTTTGGGGAAATTCGGAAGCAACAAGTGACGTGATTCACACAGTAACTCGGACACTGCCAACAAAGTATCCAGGAACTTTCATTACAGTCACAGGTGATTTTAGTCATGCCTTTAGATCTGCTGTATGCAAATGTGACACACAGCTCTACTGCCCTGCCCTCTTTTGGCAGACAAATGAGCTGAACCAGTTTTTCCACAGGTTTGACTCATGCCCACCCGCCCCTGTCAGCACCCACGCTACCCCTCTGAGCTGCCCACTCATTCAGCCCCCAGGATTCACTGCCCCTTTCCAACACTCACTCTCCCCCTGTTGACGCCATCAGAAGAGGCCCCAGGACTCCTTCACACCCCCACCCTCTCACTCACACTTGCTGCAGACCATGCTCATTCACACCCCCTCATTCACACCCGTGCAAGCACCCACCACAGACCCTGCCACACCTCCCACCTCCCCGGCTGGAGTTCACATTACAGCCAGCCAGGTGAAGAGAGCTGGAGAGATTTCACCAGGGCAAGGCTGCTGGACCGGATGGCATCAGACCCCAGGTGCTGAAAGTGTGTGCTGACCAGCTATGTGGGGTACTCCATCATCTCTTCAACATTAGTCTGAGCTCCATGAGAGTTCCAGGGCTACTCAAAAACATTAGGCCTCTTGCCAGTGCCTATGAAGGTGCTTCCCACTGTCCCAAAACCTACAGGTAATTGAGAGACTGGTCCTAGCATACCTCTAACCCTGGTGAGCTCAGTGTTAGACCCCATTCTGTTTATAAATCAGCCACACACGAGCATGGATGATGCAGTAATATACGTGTTTTCTCAGGATAGACTTGACAGGACATAGCAGATTATGCTCTTCGACTTCTTGAGTACTTTCAGTCCTATCCAGCTTCACCCATGGTCACATGGATCGAGGACTACCAGACACACAGATCACAGTTTGTGAAGCTACAGAGCTACAGTTTGTGCTATATCATAAGTCAACCTTTGAGTTGTGTCATATTTCTGAAATCAATCTGGAATGATTTCTGCAGTGTGGCAGGGTGCATTATCCTGCTGAAAGACACCAATGCCATGAGAGAATACCTTCATGAAGAGGTGTACCTGATCTGCAACAATGTTTAAGTAGGTGGTACGTGTCAAAATAACATCTACATGAATGTCAGGTTCTAAGATTTCCCAGCAGAACATTACACTGCCTCCGCTAACTTCCCCTCGACTCATACTGCAGCCTGTTCACTTCTCTTTGCCAGGTAAGCGATACATATGCATCTTGAAGTCGATGAGATGTTAAAGAAAACTTGATTTATCAGACCAAGCCATCTTCATACCAGAAATACCCCAAAAGACTTGTTGTTTGTAGATGCTCTCCTAGCAGTTTGGCTCTTTTCAAAATTACCCAGATCCTTAATTTTCTCTGCTTTCAGCACAGCTTAAACAACTGACTGTTCACTTGCTGCCTCATATATCCCACTCCTTCGACAGGTGCCATTGTAACAAGATAATCCGTGTCTTTCTTGTCACCTTGGCACATGGTTTGGATGTAGTTGGTCAAACTTCCTGGTGGAAGTTGCTTATGTTGATGTGTGTAAAGTTTCTCACTCAGTTTGTTCAATACTCCTTCCCCACCCAAATTTTGAGTCATACATAGCGCTTCAAAGTATTTACTGACAAACAATGCAGCTGACTAGATTTAAATTGGCGTACAGCTAGATAACACTATATGTCTATATGTGATTGCACATTAAAGTTAATGAAAACAATATCAAATATATTGTTCAATGACAAAATTATCCTATTGCTGAACATCAACCGACTGGGCAGATTAATTTCAGAGCTGCTAAGTTAGTATCTCTCTCACAAACATTTTAAATTTTAATTTTGTTCAGAGTGCTGATCAGTGTAGTGTCATCTGTTGTGTCGTTGGTGAATTGTTGGTGAACAATGGAGATGGAGAGATGTTAATTGTTTTTTTTTCCCGAACAGTGATGGAATTACTTATTATTGGAAAAGTAACCTCTCACTCAGTACTTTGCTTCTAAGTTATTCTCAAATAATATAAATAAATGTGTACCATTTCTTGTGCCATTTAGAAGTACAGGAGATTCATTTTTTGAGGTAGTAATTAATTTAAAGGTAAGGAGCAAACATCTGTTAGCATGTAACTTTAAAACTGTAGAAAGTAGAATTTTTTAAAAGTAGTTGCCTTGAAATAAAATCATTATAAATAAAAATGTAGGAATGTACAGTTGGAATAATAAGTGGATTTTCTGAATCAAGTGTGGTTTATTTAGACATATTGGAGGTTCTCTCTTCAGTGCGGGGATCTTTATCCTTCAGTTTCAATTTGTTTCTTTTTTTAGCTCATTGATATTGTGCACCGATTGTATTCACACTTACAGTTGTACAGTCCACTCGCACAAGTATGTACAAGGACAGATACAGATTTCTTTTTTCTTTTCTGAGAGATTCGTGAGTCACATCCTCAATTCACTGCCAGCACTCAGTCCCTGGAGTTCTTTTCACTACTTTATTTAGAAAGAAATAGTCACTTCAAAGATCATTTGAAAGACATGTAGCTATTTTTGCGTTTGCTCTGAATAAGACTCAACTAATCATGCTGGTTAAAAGAATGTGCAAATACTGTTGTTTTAAAACCTAGAAACTTGCTAGTGGAAACAGTCAAAAAAACGTTTTATGAACAAAACAGTGCTTTTTCTGAATGAAAATAGAACGATAGTCCTAAGTGAAAGTTTGGCCTGTGTGAGGTTGGGTCTTTCTATTTTACAGCAAAAGAAACCTTATCAATAGATTTCGTATAAGTACTGTGGAAGAAAGTTGCTCACTCTGCACTGCTCATATTCAAAGTTTAAGTAATGCTGTCAGCTTAGATGTTGCATATAATTATTTTAGTGTTAGTGGATCGGTACTCGGAAAGCAAGAGATACTGTTGTATATTTAAAAAATGTAATATTTAATCATTGTAATATTTATTTTTTTTCTATACTGTCCAGGGCACCGCAAGCATGAGTCCACCACAGAGCTGATATATTGGTTTTGCCTGAATGGACAAAGTAGTTACACACAGGTCGCGTTCAGTCCTCCTGAATTTATGAAGCTGCTCTTTAGAACATCCGAGAGATGGAGCGTAGCCCCAGGCAAACTCTCAAAAAGTACCCATATATGTATTCATTTAACATATAGGGGAGGAATACTTGTGGGTCGCTAAGATGTTCACAATCATCAAGTTTCCACATGCAAACAGACTGTCAGTCAATTTCTTACGTGACCCATATGGTGCCCTTGAATTCCTCTTAACTGCATGCACGGGAAATTGCTTGCTTCTTGCGGCCACCTCTGCTGAAGCTGTGCGAATGGCTCTGTGAGTGTGGCTCTGCGCTCTCTCTCGCCTTCGTCTGTGTGAACAACAGGCTGGAGAGTCGGCGAAGGGGCCTTTGTGAGGACGCACGCAGCAGCAGATGTCCAATTTGCACTTCAGCCTGGTATGAATGAGGAACTGGGCTGCAGGTTCTCACACACACACACACACACACACACACACACACGGAGACACACATATATACACACACACACACACAGGCAGACACACATGCACAGACACACATGCAGCTCGGCCTGAGCTCTGAGGTCAAGGTACTGTGGTGTGATAGGCTGTATATTCATTTTAGTTGGTGTGTTGATAAATGGAAAGTCCTCTTTTTCACTTAATTGTAGTAATTGCTACTAATTTAGTTGTCAATATTATTTATCTTCTTTTGCATTGTTTGTTTTTGTCATTCATACTCGTGCAGTCTCCAGTTTTAATTAATCCTCAGCTCAGTAGTATTTTTAGGTACTTTATTTAGAAAGAACTAACTTGTCCCCTTAAACATCATTTGCCAAAAAAGACCTTTAGGCTTGTGCTGCATTTAAATTGCATTGTGATATAGCATACACCAGGGGAACAACCTAAATCTGCTGTCTTGCTGAATTTCTAAATACTAACTTGTTAGGCACCGGTTTTGTTCTTCTAGCTGTAGCTTGTAGCTAGCCTGCTTATCTATATGGCTGATCATATGTTTCAGCCCAATTTATGACTGTACCTACAAGATATGACACAAAGTGGCAGGTTCCAGTGAACCGACAAAGAAGTTTAAATGTGTCTCTGTCTTATCAAAGAAAACAAACATGTCATTAGATGATAAACAGGCATTTTGTGAGTGAATCTCTGACAGTGTGCTCAGTCTCTGTGCACAAAACAGCAGCACATGAATGTATAAAGAGACTTTTGTCATGCATGAAGTTGATGGAAGCTCCAAATTCGCCTTTTAAAATATTCATTTATTTATTTTTACAACATTTGATTCATAGACAAATGGAAACCTTACGGGTTACTCAAATGATGTGAGTGCCCAGACTCTTGCATTCTGTTGCAGGTATTAGACTTCTCATCAGCAAAAGTGTTGTTGTAGAACCACTTTGCACCTTTCTAGTCTAAAGAGTTATTGTCATGTAAACTGCGGTGCGCTGACCAGCAGGCCTCAGCATCCTGGGCCTGACCGTACCTCTTCTAATCCCAGGTGTGAATTAGAATTCACAGTCAGTCTCTGTCATGTCGCAGATTAACTGGGGCTGGTCTAGGACGCCTGGCTGGTGGAGTGTGGCGGCGGCAGCAGCAGCGCTCTCTCTAATGCGATCTTCACGGCCACCCAGAGGCTGCTCTGCGCAGAGCCCAGAAACAAAGCACCCGTGTCGCGCTCGCTCATCCGAAACTGTCTCTCTGTTACATGGTGTCGGCATCATCGTTAGGGGCCATGTGGAGATACCCCGCCGCAAACTCACAGACACACACATACGGACACGCACACATACTACAGAGTGAGAGATCATGGTGTGTTTTGTGTCATTGAATGCTGGCAAGTGATCAGTTTGCTTTAGAGATGTGTGAATATGTGTTTGTGTGTGTGTGGGTGAGTGTGTGTGTGTGTGCACGCGTGTGTGTGTGAGAGAGAGAATGGTTGGTATTGCTGGAAAGGTTGCAAGGTTTCTGGGTCTGAGGTGTAACTGTACAGATATAATTTGTATGTGACTGTCTGGGAGTTTTTGTTGGTGTGGTTTGTGTAGCGATCGTGTGTGTGTGTGTGTGTGTGTGTGTGTGTGTGTGTGTAGAAATGAAATGGAGGGGGGTAGCTTGTTTTTTTTTTGGCTAGGAATGCACAGATATGGGGTTTGTGGGCCAGTGTTTTTCATGAATCACGATAAACTCATATATAGTGCCACCAAAATGTGTCACACCCCTTCACTTCTTCCACATTTTATGTTCCTGACTTGTTCATAAATAGATTTGAGTATAGTTTTCTTTTATAAAATCTGCAGTGAAAACATTTTCTTAAATTTATAAAAAATGTAAACATTTAAACACAATAGGTGCATAAGTATTCACAGCCTTTGCAATGGCACTGAATTGAGCTCAGGTGCATCTGATTTACTCTGATCATCTTTGAGATGATTGGAGTCTACCTGTGGTAAATACAAATGACTGGAATGGCACACACTTATCTATATAGGATCTCACAGTTGACAGAGCAAATCAAAACAACAAAGTCTGTAGATGTCCGAGACCGGATTGTGTCCAGACACAAATCTGGGAAAGGATAAAAAACATTTGGCAGTATTGAAAAGCACTATGGTCTCCAGTATTCGGAAATGGAAGAAGGCAGAGCTCCAGCGATCTCTTGTGAAGATGGGAGATCCATCCAGAAGGTCAACCGTAACTAACGCACTCCACCAGTCAGGCCTTTATGATAGTATGGCCAGACGGAAGCCACCACTCAGTAAAAGGCGCATGGCAGCCCGCTTGGAATTTGTCAAAAAGCACATTAAGGATTTGCAGACTGTAGAAAGCAAAATCCTCTGGTCTGATGAAAACAAAACAGAACTTTTTTGCCTGAACTCTTAAGCGTCATGTTTGGAGAAAAACGGGCACTGCTCATCACCTGGCGAATGCCATCCCTACTGTAAATCATGGTGGTGGCAGCATTATGCTGCGGAGATGTTTTTCTGCGGCAGGAACTGGGTGACTAGTCTGCATGGAGCATAAAATGACAACAGCCAAAAATAGGAACAACTACACTCAAATCTATTTTAGAAGTCTGTAACGTAACAAATTGCGGAAGAAGAAAAGGGGTGTGAAGACTTGGTGGCACTGTAGTTAGGTGCATAAGTTTGAGCATATGTGCTGTTACATTTTTCTACAGTGTGTTAAATTAAGCAAATAAACAGTGAACTGTGCAGAAGTATTTGTTATTTTCAACAAATCATGCAAACCTTTTGTACAAAACCGTAAAATGTAGAAACTGGAGTAAATCCTGCGTGCACTGGCATTGCAGAGAAATGCATAATGTGCAATACAAATACAGGAAAATCTATATTTTAATATTTAAATGTTATTTTTAATAGGAGAGGTCGATGCATAAACACTGTTAAAGTTGCAGCACATAACATTTGCAGTCTAGGCCATGAGGTCCATAAATGCAGATTCAGTTGCAAAAGTAGCTCATTTTTAATTGATGAGACGGTTTTAAATGTATTTAAACATTTTCAAGTATTCAGTCAACAGTTTAGCTGTACCTATCGTTCATCGGAGTCACAACGAAAAAGCAAAAAAAACCTGCTTTTTGAATGAGACCTCATTACAGTGCAACCAGTCAGAACGTAGGTCATTTACATAGAGTCATAGTAACAGAAACAGCCTGTTGAATTGTGATGGATAAAGAAAGATTGGAAAAGGGTCATGTAAAAATGAATTATGGCTGTTTTTGGTGAATAGAACACACCATTGTCATAAATTGACCCCAGTGAAAGAAAATAAATGATTAAATAAATAAATGCAAGAGAGATATGCTATATGGCTGCTTAAGAACAATATTGTACATTTGAGAGTATATTTATGTTATCTGCACCTTTGGGGTTTACCTGAACAGTTTTTTTCTTACAGGGTAGTGGGGGAATGTAGGAGTTAGTTGCTCATTTTTCTTGGTGACATGTTTGAGGTTATTGCCAGTAGTGGTCAAAAGTGGGCTGGACTAGTGGGGGTGGTTTGGTATTGTGTAAGTGTGTAGAGGTCATTAGTGTGTGAATGTTTGCTTGCCATGACTCTGAATGATTTATTCCACTGGTTTTCCACAGTATATGGAGTTAGAGATTGTATGTTAGTGTATTCGCATGTGTTACAAGTCGGAAGGGCTAGTACAGCACACACACACACACACACACTGCCCTGGCTGTATGTAAGGGGATGCGCGTGTGTGAAGGGGGCTGCAGGGGCCTGTTCTCTGTGATAGGTGACACAGTATGGGCTCGGCTCCAGATGGGAGAGTATTAAGCTGTTAATAAATGGGGATTTTTCACTCCTCTCTCTGCATCTGTGGCATGACAGACACACACACAGTATTCTAATGAAGCAGGCCGGGCCAGATGGCTGTCTTATCATCCTTCTCTTCCCTCTTTCCCCTCACTCTTAATTGTGTGTCACTCTGCACTGTAAAGTGTATAAGGAGCCATGGACTCATTGAGAGAAATGCAATTGCTGCATGATCCTAATACAGTATTTAGTTCAGCAATTAAACAGAATTATGAGTGTGTTGTTTGGATTTTATGTATTTGAATTAAATGTGATTGACAGGCCGTATGTCATACAATAATATTTTATTACATTTTATTGTATCTCAACTCAACTTTGTATAGAACCTTTTCCAGCATTAGTATCGGGAAGTAGTGAATAACCTGTAAAATCATTAGACAGTGTAACATAAGTAACAGTATAAAAATGTGTGCAAATCAAAAGCGAGAAGAACGAATCGAATATAGATGGTTAGTGTGAATACTAAGAGGAAACCGAGAATGAGACAAAGCCGAGTACATATAGGAGTTATGTTTTTTAAAAAAGCATGTTTTATTCCCGGTTTCTCTCTTTGAGGTTTCCTGTTACATTTTTAATCCAAATCTCTTATGTAATCCTTTGAGAGAAATTTGATAAAGAATTTGCAGTGGGTGGTTAGCTTTGAGAGCAGAGGGCGCACCCACGTTGATCTTTCCATCCGCTCACAAATCAATGCCATGCAAGTGAAAGGAAGCGAATGCAGTCTTTTGTTGGCTGCATCTTCACATATAAAGGCTCACAGTGCTGGGTTTGATTCACGGTGGCAGGCTTAGTGCGATGGTTCCCAACCTTGCTCCTGGAGATCTGCCCTTCCACAGAGTTTGGAGCGGAATTTATTCTGTTTTCAAAATTGAAGATTGCCCGACTTTGTCCATAAAAATGTGCACAAAGTCGGTTGGAAGATTAATATTTACTTTTATATTTAAAGTGTCTGCTGTTTGCAAAAGTGGACTTTGCAGTTCACTTTGACAACTAAAAGTCATTTGAGTCAGTAAAGCACTATTTAACTAAAACCATAAAACCATACAAAGTTATATTTGTGGCTTTTGAATAAGGTTTTATTTTATGATCCTCAAATTAGAATCAATTATCTAATGTTTCTTGGTATTAGTTATAACTGTTACTTATTAGTTTTTTTATAACCAGTTTCAGTGTAAGGATCAGTAGGCTTTCTCTGATTTGTAGGTTTGTTTCCCGTTTTGATTTTCATTTTGGTTCAAGTCCCTGATGGTAGGTGCTCTTTGAGACTTGCAAGCTCATATTTCTCCCATGTACCACACACTAACATGCACCTCACAAGAGCTGCACTGGCTGTGAGCGACACACAGCATCAGTCACGCTCGTTTTGTTTTTATGTTGAGAGGCTTCTGTCTTAAAAAAAGAATAACTACAAAATGGCAGCTGTCTTCCTTGATTTATCACCTTGCATCACTCACTTGTACCCCCGCAGAGTGAAGGAGTAAAGGAAAGAGAGAATGAAGGAAGGAAAGTAAGAAGAAAAAAGAGAGCGAGGGCGTGCTTTAAAAGCATATTAGTCCTTAGCTGCCTTCAGAGGTAACACCTGAGGTGGTCATTAGGAGCCCATTACGCCACACATTTGACATGCGTTGCGTGTGTTTGTGTAAATGTGTGTGTGTGTGTGTGTGTGTGTGTGTGTGTGTGTGTGTTTGTGTGTGATTTAAGGACCAAAGTTCCTCCAGACAGCAGAATCATGAGGCTTTTGATTTAAACTATAAGTGCATTCACATTGTTTCTCCCCCCTAGCAGCCTGACAGCAGCATTAAAGAAGGAAAGCAAGAAGGGAAGGAAGGAAGAAAAAAATAGTCAAAATAACCTAACAATAACACCCTCTATTTTAATTCCTCTCTGTTATGCAAGCTGCCTTTGAAGAAGCATTCATATGTCCCTCTTTTCTCAAACTTGTGTTTGTGCTTTTGAGTCCGAGGGATTTTGTCTTCTCTCTTTCTCTCCCTCCCTCTCTGCCCTTCTTGCTCTTTCTGTCTCACTTCTTGTCTGTTCTGTTCTTTTTATTATTATTAATCTGCATGTTCTGTTCTCTTTGTCCCGCTGACATTCTTCCAACTAGCTTCTCCCCTTTTAATTATCTCCTTCCCTGTTCTTAACCCTGGCCTAAGATAATACACTTTAGCCTAAAATACACATGATGAACTAAAACATTGAAGGCTGTTACACACACAGACACACTCACAAAAAAATCTGTTTTTTCACACCAAAACTCTACATGCCAGACGTGATTGAGAACATGTCAGGATATTACCATGTTTGCCATAGGCAAACCGTGACATCGGGTACTGCTTTACATTTTGGAACAGCACCAGTGCACAAAGGGTCATTCAGGACACTGCCCGGATTTTCAGAACCCAGTGCATTTGCAGGTGCAAGCACCAGTGTGATGAAGCAGAAAAACTTAGGCAGTTGTAGTTGCTAGAACACAGTGTCATCTTGATTGTCGGGATGATACCAGAAACTGTGATTTAGTGTAATATGTTTGTCACCAGTGACAGCTAACAGTTAACAAATGAATCTTACCTGCTCGAAGAGTGTTCGTATTTGATTTTTGGCATCTTGATTAAGATTTAATGCAATTCAATTTGTGAAATTCTAAAGACAGACCTAAGATCAGTGTGAATTTACTCAGGAGCCAAAGACCAAACATTACTGGTGCCATTGATTAGGCTTTGCTACCTCGTGTGTGTCTGGAATTATTGTTAGTCAGGGTTAATGCGGAACTACAGCGATAAGCACCTGTCCTCATTTTTCAAGCTGAGAACTGTGACTCGCTGGAGGTCAAGTTTCCACATGACACCCCCCCCCCCTTCCATCCAGGGCAAAAACTTCTTATCGCCTGAGGACTGAGGTCAGCTGAACAAGGGGGATTGAAGCACATTACACAGCCTTTGTGGGAGGTCTTGCTCTTTTTTTCCCTTGTTCATTTGCTCTTTTTTCTTTCGCTCCATCATTTCCCCTGACTCACTTTCCTAGAGCCCATGACCCCACTCACCAACCCCCACCCACCCACAACCGTTTGTTTGAAGAGGATTTTTTCCTGCATAGGAATTTACAAACAGATCAACTTGCAGAGTTCTGTTCATTAAGACCCCCTCAGCTATGTACATGTGTGTGTGTCTGTGTTTGGGTCTTATCGCTCGCCCACTCATGTGAGACGCTCCGGTCAAGGCTGTCTCTCCTTGTTGTTCCTCCGTCTCTCCCTCCCTCTGTCCTCTCAGCTGTGTTGCTGTGCGTGAGCTGGCAGTGGACAGTGTGTGTTATGGATTAATGTTGACCCTGCGCTCTCAGACGCTCTGTCTCCGCGTCGCTCTCCTGCAGATCCCCCCGCTAAGACTCTTCCTTCCTTTCCCTGATCCTGCAGAACATGGCCCCACGTCAGCAGCCCGACAACTTCCCCACAAACTGGACCCCTGTAACCCTAACTATCCGCCCTCCAAGCCTGGCCATGCACCCTGGAGCTTGACCTTGTGTGGTCTTTGCCGGTTCTCTCAGCCCAGCCTGCTGTGCAGCTTGCCTGAGAACACACTACCGTATTTGTGTGTTTCTTATTAAAGATTTGGGAACAGGAAATGCTTGTGTTAGTTTGGATGAATATTTTTGACCTAAATATTCAGGGCACACTGGGCTGAAAACCGAAATCAGAAATTAAATCATTTTTCCATTAAATAAACTGCTAAAACCATTACCATAATTAGGGTACAGCATGTGCCATGAAATCCAGCGTTCCTGACACCCTTAAATTTTGTTTTTGGATTTTGGAAACACAAGTATTTTGTACTTGAATGATTTGATATGCTGGGTAATATGACATGACTTAGCAAGTTCAGAAAGGTCAGTTTTGATTTCAGGTTTAAGGAACTATACTGTTCTCTAGCTAATGTTTAAACTGAAGTCTCAGGGCTTTCAAGTACACTGGATGTAAAGGGACTCATTTTCTTAAGTTTTGGGGACCATAATTTGTTTTCATTAAATTGAATGTGTGGACACACTAGTTAGCTAGGATAAAACTGGCTTATATAAATTACTTAACTGTCAGTGCAGACACACTGCCACCACATCCAGGCCTCTCCAGTCAAAGCACAAATAGTTAAATGCTAGGCCTGATCTTAGGGGATACCTCTGAACACCATTCATCTGCACCAGGCCTGTGATCGCCATCCACATCACGTAAAGAGGGGGAGGAGAGAAGCACTCAGCATTCTTACCTGCGGGGCTTTCATTATCAAACTAATAAGACAATATTAATTACGCGAGTCTGCGGCGCTCTAATTACGCTGACAGGCGGCCATGATTGTGTCAAGCGTGAGAGTGCGTGCTGTGGTGTCTGTTGGAGGGCAGGGAAGGCGGTCACTTGCTCTATATGATTATGTAGAATGAAAACAGTAGCTGTTCTTCATCTGTCACTCACTGCACACACCTATGGGAATCCCCGCCAAGTCTTCCCATGTGGCTTATTTTCATTTTGCGAACTGGTTTGCTTATAAATGCACATTGTAAGGGATGTCAGTGCATATCCTGCAGAACATCGCTATTCAGTACTGTTTAATCTAATCCACTCTGACTTGCTCATCAGTTCTTCATAGGTTCTTGATTATTGGCTCTCCGTCCATTTGAGGATGCACAGGGTCTTCACTTGCATAAGTGTCAGGGCTTAACCGATATTAAAATATTTTAGTTCCTATAATTGATTTTAAACAATACAATTATCTGACGGTTCCAGCTAATATAAATTAAATGGTCATAAGGATTCTAACAGTTAAACTGTGCTTTAATGACTGATATGATTATTGATCACTACCTGTGGATTGTCAGTTATGACTGTCACTTCAAACGTCTTAAATATAATTGTTGCAGCAAAGATTTCACAGCAGTTCTGTTGGTTGATGTTAGTTAAGGTGATTTAATAAAGGTGTAAAGGCAGGCCGAAGACCATGAAGTCATCGAATTCCTCAGAAAAGAGTGATTCTCATAAAGAACTGAGGTGTCTATTCTTCAAGGTGTGCAGAAATATTTACACTAACAGTGAAAGCCTGTGGAACCTTTACTATTGGCTCATTTTATTGTCTAAGCTATAGACAATTGCTGCTGCATGTCTTAAGTAGCATTAGCATGCTTTTGTCATCGGGTTTAGATGTTGTGGAGTTTAGTGGGTTGGTGGATTCTGTTTACAACTAGGCCTGAGGGGTCTGCTGATCTTCCAGATGTTCATATAGAGCTTCGCCTGCATCCAATAAGAATGATCTCTTCCCCTGGATATGGCCTGGATGTTCCCCTATCTCTTCATGTCTGCTAACAACTACAGGTTAATTAGAAGTTCACATGAAAGAATACAGCCACTACAAAATACTTCACAAAACTGGAAATGTTTCTTTACTTATTGGGGGAGGGATATTAAATGTATCACTATTACACTAGCCACATCTCACACCTAAAATTGATAGTTAAATAATTAATAGTTAAATTCATCAAGTAAAAGATAATTTTTGCATTGACATTTGAGAAAGTGTGTTCTTTGTAGATTATTTCAGTTATTTCAGTTGTAATTAACAGAACATTTAATTTGACAAATGGTATTCAAACTTTTGCACAGCTGTACGTGTATGAATAGTCCTCATATTCCAGTCCAAGTGTCTTTACAGAACCGTCTATGTTCTTCTTTTCCTGCCACAATCACACGGAGCCACCTGAGATGGTGAAGCAATAACAGAGCACAAATGAAATTTCCTGCGAGGCTTATTGATATCATTAAACACAAGCATATTGCACTTCACAATCATTTTAGTCTTCATCAGAGAGCTTGACATTTAGTGAATTAGGTGCCGTTGAACAGCCTACATCTTTACAGTGTTTCAGCTGCAGCCCCCCCCCCGCTGGATTCAGCAGAGAGATCTGTCATCTCATTTGGGCCGGCTGACCGCTGATGGCTGCTAATATCCCATTGCATTAGCTCATTTGGGCCTTAATGTGCTTTTGGTGTTTGTAATCAAATAAGCAATAGCTTATGTCTTATGGCTTTAAATGAGTATGTTACCATGATCGTATTATTATTATTCTTTCACAACTTTCTCTTTTTTTCCCACCTTGCCTCACAGGGAGACTTCGAAGAATATTTCTTTCCAGCAAAATGTGCCAATGCAAACCTAATGATCAGAAACCTCCCATTCTAAAATTCTAATTCAAAATGTCATTCTACCTCTTTTAAGAATTCTATTCACACAAGTGAATAGCTCTGCTGAACCATGAGCAGCGTACTCTGGCAGTGAAAGTGCTCTTGCGGTTCGCAAATGCTTTTATCCTTTAGTTTATGGCTTTTGATATCTCTTTTTTTTTTTGCCATGCTCGATAATTTTTACTCGATTAAGTTCTGGTGACTCAGTGACTCAGCCTCTTAATCCAAACTCCCATCCATCGGCTTTATGGTCACAGTCGGAGCATGAGGACCTCACACAAACAATGAAGACCATCACGCCACCATAACAGCTGACTATACAGCTTTCAAATGCATCCCCAGACCCCATCCCCTCCCCATCCGGCCTGCCGGGGTGGGCCGCGGAGCTTCTTGAACATCACAGGATGAGCGTGGCGTGGACGATAAGCTCCTGCTCTCCCCAGAGGTCATCCCGCTGACCTTTGCTGTTCCCTGTTCGCCATTCGCAAGTTGCTCCTTTCTACCGCCTCTCACATCCGTCCTATAAAACCGCTTGTGTTTGCAGCTGCTGCTGATTGGAGGAAAAGAAAGAGGGGAAAAAAATGGAAAACAAACAACAACTACAAGAAAGAAACTGCCGAAAGTTGTTGATGTCGTTGAACCATGAAACTTTTGGCCTTGGGTTGAAATTACACTGCATACGAGTTCCTTAGTCGTGTAGCTTGGGGGATAAACATACCTTACATCAACTCACTGCTTGTAGTCGAGATTTTTTCCCGCTTTGGGCTGACAGCCGCTGTACTCTCTGCTCTCTCGGCTCGGAACAAGAGCAATCCAGGCAGTCCCAATTATCTCCCTCACTCCAGGTGTCTAGAGGCCAAATGTATGTGCTCTGTACATATGCAAAGAAGCGCTTTTGCTTTGCTTACACTACATCTAAATGGAATACCACTATAGCTGTGTATATATAGATATTCTTTGTGTGTTATGTCAGACCACACTAATGCGGTGCTCACCCTAAACCGTTTGACAAAATGATACATGTGTTTATAGAACAAATTGCACTATTAAACGACCCGAGCTATCTCGTGTCTCTTTAGCCGTCTCAATTTATACATACCGTCGAGAGAGGAACGAAGTATATTTGCCTTTTCTCTGCGTTTGTTATGCCTAATACTAACGGTAAGTACGGGTCATTTTTTAATTTTACTGGGAATACAAATAAAATATCTCTCTCTATCTCTCTCTCTCCTGCAGATCATCACGCAATATGTTTACGAGCGCTTGGAGAAAGACTGCAAGCTGAGGAAAGAGATGCTCCCAGTAAGTGCAGTTGAAAGGGAAAAGAGCCTCTCGTAGTTTTGATTTATGCTGCCGGAGATTAAACAGGGTGTTAACGAAAAATAGGATGTAAAAAGGTTTGCCTCAGAGTTAAGTTGCAGTAGTGCGGATTCTCAGGAAGCGAGATTCTGAATAAGCTTCCATATCACTCGCTCGCTGTTCAAATAGCTCCGCTGCTCTGAATAATTTCTGACTTTGCACTTCATGTTTGGAACAAGCAGCCCTTAATCTGCTTTATATTTAAATGCGTTTTAAGAGACTTCATTTAGTAGGCTGCGTTAGTAACGCCCTGGTCTGCTCACATAAACAACAACAACAAATAAGGTTAGGTCTTTTTGAAGACACAGCTCTGTTTTACAACACTGGTCTTTGTAGTTTTTAAATACAGAGTAAATCATGTCTTTTTAAAAGAGTAGTACTCTACTGTGTGTAAATCACTGAGAGAAACAGGATGTTTTTATGGCCTGTTAACATCTTTAACTGTGTGTGGTATTTATCTCATTATTTTCTTGGACTCACTGCTGTGTTCTTGTCAGTAAAGACATTTGATGGGTGCACCCACCTGTGACAGACTGCTCTTTGGCTGTAGATTTTAAATCTATTCGTCAATGTCCATTTCAAGGAGAGGCATATAAACAGAAGTACAGAAGAGGGAGATAGATGAGAGTGAAGACATTACTAAGGGAATAGTAGGGAAGAACAAATATCACCAACATAGATGGCCCTCATGAACATCTCAAAGTTGTCTACACAGATCCGCACTGGAGATGAGTGCAATATAAAAGGCAGGAAGGATCCATGGTGTTGTAATAAAGTCATCACGGACACGGACAGCTGTTGACTTTCTTAAGGAGCTGCCTGTCTCTCAGCTTAGAGCTGTTAATAATGAATGATTCAAGGCTATGAGTCATTCCACTATTCCACTTGTTGTGTATCTGGTGCCCTGCCCCACTGTAATGAAAGGAAAATAAATATTGTTGTTGACGCACATCAAGGGATTGAAGAGTTTCACAATCTCTCAATACCAAAAACATAATAGAACTGAGGCTTTTCCAGATTAAGGAAGACCAGTAATAGTTTTATGTATGTGTGTAGCTATTACACGCGGATACACAGACACACACTCATATATTATGTGTATTTAAGTATATTTATTCATGTATGTTAAGTGTGTAAAGATGTGTTTCCTTTGTGAGTGTGTGTTTATGTTTGTATCTCTAACTTTTACTCAGTGACTTTGCTGCATGTAATCCTTTGTCTCCACGTAAAACTAACGACAGTACCTGAATATTACAGGTAGATGCAATGGAGGATGAGCCAAAGAGTTTTATCTATCTGAGTGAGGATGCGATGACTAACCCCGATAAGCTGCTGGTTCTGATCCAGGGCAGTGGTGTGGTCCGGGCTGGACAGTGGGCACGACGCCTCATCATCAACGAAGACCTTGACAGTGGGACCCAGATTCCCTTCATCAACAGAGCCATGAAGGTACGGTCTGACTGTGTTTGTATTAGGGCCTAACCAATATGAATACTGTAGTGCCCGTCTCAAGTTTAGGAAGCTGAACTTTCTACCACCAGGTGTGACTGAAGCTGAAACAGACCCCTATTGTTTAATGTAACAGAGACTACTAACAGACAATTACTGATATAATTGTCTGTTAGTTGGAAATATGATTTTGTCAGTTCTTAACAACAACAAACAAAAGAACAGTGGAAACTCCCTTCATTCATAGCTAAGAATTGATACTTAAGAGAACCATCATGTGTTGACTGAATTTGTTAGTTGGAGGAGTTTTTGAAAAATTGAAACTTCTTTGGGGTGGATTTTTGGAGGCAGACTGTTTGAAATACTGTAAAGAGAGCACATGTCTGCACACTTAATGCACAATTACTGATTTTTTTGGTGAATTTAACATAAACATGCTGCGTGTACAAAGATGCACTGATTTATGTTCGGATTTGGAACTGTTTCATGATTTTAGTTCTGATACCATGCTTGAGTACTGAATACTGTATACTTTTTTTTAATGAACTACAAAATATTCAGGTTGTTAATGCCTTTTTTTCACCAGTATAAACTCCTCTTCTACACACTCTTCAAATGCAGATTAGGGCTCATGTAAGTGGTTCTCTTGGATGCTTTTAGTGAATTTAATATCATTTTTCTTTCTGGTCAATTACTTCTTAATATGGCACCATTTAGCATGTCTGTGCTGTCTAGAGATTAATGGTCATTTAAGTGAGAATGTTGAAATCTACAGAGTGACGCAGATCTTTTCTAATTGAGAAGCGATTGTCTCATGAGGTGTGGACATAGACACTGCAGCTGCATTTGCAAAGGGTGTGTATGTGTGTGTGTGCTTCTGTATACAAAATTTTTGCAAATGTATGTTTATTCAAATGCAGCATATTTTTGTAGTATTGTTCTTGCTCTGTTGGTCATGTTCTTCCTACTTTGGCTCATGTTAAAACCGCTGCAAATGCGGTGAGGCTATGGGCGCTGTGTGATTTTTCAATGTCTCTCGCTCACACTCTCTCTCTACCCGCTCAACCCCATCCTATCTCCTTACTCTCTGCTGCGCTGCCTCCCATACAGTAGTTATTTATTTACCCAGCAAAAACAGGCCGTTTGTAGTTATGTGTGTACTGTAAACTGTAATTTAGATTTTCATTTCTTTTCTCCGTCGGAGAGCGTCTCCCCCAGCCGAGTTATTTCCGTACACCGCGGCTAGTCGTTTGTCACGCCGCCCACTGCTACCTGTGTAATTTCATCGGCCTCTGCGTTCAAATTGACTTAGGGGAGATCTCCCTCTCTCTTCCATCTAAATGTCATAAAACACACACACGCGCCCGCACTCCCGCGTCCATGTCTGCCGGCAAAGTCACTCTCCAAGCAAGACGGGAAGCGTCGGATAGAGATGATGAGTGCGTGTGTGTGTGTGTGTGTGTGTGTGTGTGTGTGT
>JBBPCX010000040.1:7454067-7471402 GCA_037974365.1 Hydrocynus forskahlii | reverse complement strand
TATATATATAAATAAAAAACCTAAACATAATCCTTATTTATTTTCAGGATTCTCGTTTTGCTACAAATTCAAGACATTTTCTATCCTGAAAATACACACGCGCACACACACACACACACACACAGACACAAACCCTCTCCACTTCCTCTCATCCTATAAGGCTGTGTCCCTGTCTGAAAAGAAGTGAAGGGGGGAAAATGAGCAAATGCATTTCATTAAGAATAAAGTCTTTAATAAAAAATAAGCTCCATATCCCCCTCTCACCCCCTCCTGTGTTCTTGTTAGTCAGTTAGGAACGACTCTGGAGACTTGCTGGAAAGAAAGAGGGGGTGTGGTGTTTTCAAAAGTGTGTCAAAAGCCTAGGGGTTTGTATCTGCCCAGAATTTCAATGGGAGGCTGAAAGGGGGCCGGGAAGCGGCTGAACTCAAACACACGAATCTTGTTTAATTTCTGTCATGTTGCTCTTTTTTCACCGGATTGATGTCTTTTTCAAAATTGGCTTTTCCTTCTCCCTCTCCCTCTCTCTCTCTCTCTTTCTTTCTGTTTTTCTCTCTCTCCTGCCCTCACTCACCCTCTCTCTCTCTCGCTCTCTCTCCCCCTCTCTCTCTTTCTCTCTCTCTCTCTCTCTTGCTTTCTGCCCCCTGGTGAATTTCTCATCACTATTTATGATCGTTGGTGGTATAGAAGCACACACACTTGCACCCAGACTAGGGTGCTATACTCTGGGTTTAGCAAGAGTCTCTGGGACGTCCCACTGGAAGCGTCCAGGCTCACGCAGAACCTTTTTCAGTGCTGTGGAAGGTATCATTTCCTGCAGTGAAAATCGATGCACTTGACACCTTTAAAGTTTCGAGCGAAGCAGGGACCAGCACTGGGGTTAAAGCTCTTTTAAAAGAACCCTGCAGGAATCTTGGCTGTCAATAAAACACAATAATTACCAAGGTCTGGCCTGGGAAGAGCCAGGGCGAGCACCAGTTAAATTAAAAATTGATCAGAGAGGGAGAAAACATTATTTTGTGGCTCCATTCCTTCGTCTTAGCTGTGTGATTTCTATTCTCGTCCGACAATTTTTTGCATCTCTCTCTCTCACTCTCACTCACTTATTCATACACACACATTCGCTCACTTTGTCACTCTCTCATACACACTCATGCACACACTCAGTCACTCACTCTCTCACACACACACACACACACACACTGTCCCTTTTTTACACTAGGGCTGCAACGATTAGCTATCAGTGACAGGTTGTTTAAAAAGTGGGGTTTTATTTAACTTGTTTACATAAAAGCAGTATGTGATGTTCTGTAACGTTCATATGTAATATAATGCTTTTCCGTAACTTTCATGTAGTATGTGTGGCCATTCTAGCAGGTTGCAGTACACCACAGGAAGTGTAGAGGGCATTATTTGTGTTTTTGCTGCACCATCAGAATGGGACTGAGTGATGACAGTGCAAGGACAAAAATAGAGGCAACCAAAGACGGCAGCATGGTTTGAATAATTGACAGAGCATTTGACTATAGAAATAACTGTTAGTTGTTTGGTATGTGAACATTCATTATACACACACACACACACCTTTGCTATGGCTCTAAAGGTGATCTGGAGAGAGCTGAGGACTTCAGAATGTGGCTGTAAGGAGTACGTAGACACGCACAGTGGAGCCCTAAAGCCTTTTATTGATTGCAGCCTAATGTTGTCTGACTCTCAACCCCGCCCCCCCCCACCCCACCCCCACCGCCCAACCTTCATTTGCCTGTCAGAGTAGGCATGAGATAAAATAAAAGCACATCCGCAGGCTCTGTGTCCTCCTCTGGACAAAGGGCAGGGAAATCAGTCTGAGTCCTGTAGCTGGCTAGGTTTAAGTAGTGGCAGGTGATTTTGAAAAAATATCACCATGGTTTAAGCATAGTCTTGGTTTAAATTACCCAAGGCAAACAGTCTAGGTTTAAGCTTAATCTGGATCTGGTAAACTGGCTTTGCATTGTATATTTATTTTATAATTACAGTGTATTACACGGTATTGATAAAAGGTATCAATACTGGTAGTCTGTGCTTACAGACCTGACACAACTTATTTTGAAAGTTCTGTGTGGTGTTGTTTAGTTTTGCTCTACTGTGTGTTTTAAACTAGTGGTGGACAGTATGTTTTTAAAGCTTTCAGGTTTATTTTCAAAGCTTTCACATTTGTTTATAAAGCATATTTAAAACAATCGCATTGACCAGAGTGCTGAACAATGTTGACAGTAAGTAATTTACATATAGACATAACATGAATATGGCAATACACAATGTAATAAAAATAGCAAATATACTGTGCCCTAGTATAAAACAAAGACACACAACAAAGCTGAATGGTACTAATTCTCACACTGAGTGTTCAACCAGGGACCTAGAACAAACAAACAATGTAGGGACCTAAAAGAGGAAATTTGGACACCCTGTGTCTGGTCAGGTCTCATATGTAGAAAAAAAATTGAGCTGGTCTGTAAAACAAGCTGAACACCAGAAAAAACAGCTCTCAAATGGAGTTAAAAGCCAGTGAATAAAAGTGAGGTTTAAGATAAAAGCTGACACAATGTGCCCTCGTCGTATTTATCATATTGTGGTAAATAATCACTGTGCTCATGTATGTTTCACTAGGAAATTACTGCAATTTTATCAAATGTACAGCACTGTGTAAAAGAAACAAAAACTGCACAGTATAAATCTTATATTGTATGTTCTAAAAATGACTTAAAGTGTCTTGATGTTATTATTTGCCATATCACTTACACCTAGTGCTAATGTTAACTTTGTTAACCTGACAGAAACTGCATTTACAGAGCTATTTATTTGTATGCACACACTCACTCTCTCTCTCTCTCTCTATATATATATATATATATATATATATATATATATATATGCACACGTGAAATTTGTCATCAGCATATCAATACACAGATATGTCTCACACCACTTCTTGTAACACATATACTCAGCATTGTTATGGACAGTAGTGATGCTTTCTTGGCCATCAGACCTGACAAGCTTCTCATATCATCAGGTGCAAATTTCTGGGCCATGGCAGTGGGCCTGGGGGAGTGTGTTGGGGAGGAGGGGGAAGTATGAAAACAGAGGGGGAAAAAAGATTTTTGATCTAAATTGTGAAACATTAATAAGGATTATGCATTTATTATATAAAGTGTTGATAATTAGATTTCACTCGAACTGAACAAGTGGTACCATCAAACAGGCAGCCAGAGAGTCGTGTGTGTGTGTGTGTGTGTGTAGCAGGTCGTTCGGCGCTGCGGGCAGTGCGCGTGTCTCAGCGGGATGGGCTTGTTTAGATTCTTTCACATTGTGCCTCAGGCAGCGTGTGAGGTAGATCCCCACTAGATCTCTCCCAGGGACCATTCTCCGAAGCTAAACCGTGTGTGTGTGTGCATGTGTGTGTTTGTGCGCGTGTATGTATGTATGTATGTGTGTATGTATGCATGCTATAGGATGGGAAAGAGAGAGTCAAGCAGGAGACTGAAAAGACTAAGAAAAATACAAAGAGAAGAATAAAAGTTATTTATAAATTATATAATATAATTATATATATTATATATGTGTGTGTGTGTGTGTGTGTGTATGTGAGGGTGCGAGTTTGTGTGTAAACCCTTGTTCTGGGATTGCAGCTGTAGCTGAAAGTTCGAACGTATTGTAATGATAAAGCGGTTAAATATACCATTTTTCACGTTGAGCCTAACAGCGCCCCATACCTGAGGCAACAGCACAGGACAGTAAGCATTGATTTCAATTGATGAGAATAGAGGTGGGCTCATTCCTTTACCAACATAAACCACCCCTGACCCATTTTCAAATGTAAAGGACCTGGTGTGTTATGTGTGTTTGTTTCACTGCTATGCATGACATATTGCTTTTATAAACCACTGATAAAATTCACCATGTTCAATCAGTACCTTAATTCATTATTGGTAATTAAGCAATTAACATTTTTTTAATGTCAAATAATGTTGCTTGTTGAAAGTAGGCACGGTTGCTGAACAGCATAACACTAAAACATTATCCAACATTATTCCAGTCACACAGAGTTCATTTTTGTGGTCACAAGTGTATTTAAAGTATTTTTCAGTCACTGTGCAAATACAGTACTTCCTTGAGATTTGTCTTTTCAAGATGTTTTAAAATAATGCAATTGTAATTAAGAAATATATTATTATAATTGAACTTCAATTAAATTTCACATGCCCTCCTTTGTGGCTGCTCGTCTTAAGTTGTTGCAGGAAATCACTTTTCTGCGGAATCACAAAGGGAGGTGTTCAGCCGGTCGTGTAGGACGCTCATGAGGTCAGGGTGCAGCCTGGCTGCAGGCCCCTCCCTTGTAGCTCTCGTGCTCAGTTTTGTTACGACCTGATCGATGAGGGTGCTTGCAGCACAAATAGGGGTTAAATGGGTCCCGTCTGTATTTTTTTTTGCAGTCCAGTGGAAAAGAAAAAAAAACAATGATTGTATTGGTAAATTGTTTTTGTTTTTTTTCCCGTCCTACTCCGTCAGGAGATGAAAGTGAACTCCAGAGAGCAGGGCCTGTTCTCAAGGACTTCTGGCTTGCATTCAACCGGCCAGAGACGTCCATGTCCATGAGGCTGGGCAGTGATAATGCAGATGGACTGTGTGGCCCTGTTCCAAAGGGTTTTGAAAGGCTTCTCTACATCTCTGTCTCTTTATGAACACCAGCCTACTGAGGACAGGCGGAGTACAAAACATGATGGCAGCTGCTCCAGCACTATTAAAAGAAGATCTTTTGCAAAGGGGGTTGCATCCACAAAAGCAGCTTTCAGTGTTAGGAATGTAAAAATGTGAAGGTGGTGATTCAGCTGCATCGATTTTTGAGTGTAACCTTGATTATAATTGATTTATAATATTGTTCAGTGAAGTATGCACTCATTTTTTGGCTGAAGAAATGCATTGTTGGTATTGTCTACGTTCCACTGCTGTGTATTACACTGCATGAATAGTTCCTACAGTCATATTTGTGTATTCAGGGTTTTTTTTTGTTTGTTTGTTTTTTTAAACCATAGAGGTCGCCATCATTGGCAACTTTAACAAAGTGTAGGGTGATTCAGTACTATTATTTCTTACTTGTACCAACTTTGGAATTCTGTGTAAAGAGTTGAAATTTTACGATTTGAATTTATCCATACATCCCATTACAACCATTGCAAGTTTTAACATGCAGTGTAAAGACCAGAACAGTAAAGGCTGCAGCAAAGAGGAACCTAACTCCCTATTAATACCCTTGATTGCAGGAGAAATGTGGTGTGAGGAGATGTGTATAGACCTTTGTTGTTTGGTTCCCTGCCCAGGCAAGTACAGCAAAAAGGGTCCCTAGACAAGACTCCGCTACTTTTACCCACCTCTGTGACATGTTTCACTTGTAAATAGCTCTGGATAAGAGCACCTGCCTTATGCAGTTAGGGTTGTGAAGGATACCAAAACAGTGTTAAAAATCGGAATTGTACCCGATAATTATGTTGAATCATAATGAATGTTGAAATTTCACTGAATCATTTTCTACAGGGTTGTAGTTGAACTGAAAGGTTGAACTGAACATTTGAGGTTTACTCCTGTCCAGTACATCCTGTCCAGTTTGTGAGAGGTCATATGGTAATTTTCTTCTTTTACTGATTGTAAAAGACAGCGTATTAATGTTCGTAGTGTAAATAGGTGAGGATATTGTCCTTGGAAAGGTTAAATGTAGCTGTTCTACTGACCCATTTCCAGGCTGACATGCACCCATCAGACAACAGCCAGAGGGAGAGGAGCTTTTGTCAGGAAATATTCAGGCCTATTACCACCACCTGTGAATGAGCTCTAGAGACCGGGTAAAAAAGCTCTCTGAAACAAACCAGTGTGTAAGTGTGTGTGTGTGTGTGTGTGTGCACGCACAGACCTGTCACTTACTCTCTTGGCTGAGAGTGGGTGAGAGAGTCTCAGCGTCACCCGGGTGAAGGCGCAGGGGAAAAATCAGCATTCGGGCGATGTCACCAAGCCCCGCTGCACTGGGAAAAGCCAGACGCTCCGACAGGCGTACCTGCTTTCCCTTCCAAGACACACACACACACACACACATACACACCCACTCTCTCGTGGTCTCACACACACACACACACACACACACACACACACACACACACACTTTGAATGTCCTTGAGGCACACTGACAACCTCTCCATAAGCATAAAGAAGCCAAACTCTGTCATTGCCAAGATCAGTCCCTTAGTGGAAGTGTGTGAGTGTACAGCGTCTCTGCAAAGTGTGTATGTGTGTGTGCTCGGTGACTCAGATGACTTGGACTGAAGGCCAGGAGAAGCTCTGGCACTGCTGAACATCTCTAATTGACTTTTGGAAGTTGCTCTATGCTGCAGGTTCTCTCTGAGATGAGGTTGGCTCAGAGAAGGGGGCCAAGCATGAAATTTGACCCCCATGCTAGTGTTGCTCTGATGGGGCAAGTCAAGTCACTGTCAGATGCCACAGCATTGTGCTTGACCCCAGTTAAGGGTTTACAGACAGATCCATGAATAAGCCAGGTGTGGTGTCTGCTTAAGCAGCTGTCACAGGCCTTACTGATGACAAAAGACATGGAGAGATTCTGATGCACGGCCACATTTTTCTTTGGGAAAATGCTTGGGCGCAGATTGTGAAAATAAATATTACGTGGGGACTTCACTTGCTTATTAACCATTTAAGTCGGGTGTGCAATTTTGATTGTCAAGTATACATAAAAGTGTTTCATTTACACAATGTTCCTCTTTGTGTGTAGTTAATCAGCCAGGACATTTTTGGTGTCCAAGTTTTGATTCTTTTGTTTTAATCTGGAGCAGCCTTTTAAACCAACAGGATCTGTTTTCACAAACTTCCTCATGAAAATCAGCTTTTGTGGCGACAACTGTCATGAATACAGAGCAGTGTGATTCCAGATTAGTCCTGTCCAGCTGAGCCGGATGTGGTTTGAGCAGTGATGCATATAGAGAAACGATTTGGATGACTAATGATGTCTACTGTTTGTTGGCAGTGTTAGCCACACATCTCCACTTCTAAACTAAAGAAGCAAAATTTGGGCACAAGACGTGTCTTTGCTGACCTGGGATAAGTGGAAAGCTCCAAGAATGCACTAACCTAGCCTTTTCAGTCCTGATAAAGATGCTGATATCTGAACCATGAAACATAAAATACAGTAAAGGCTGATATAACATAGAGAAGAGTCATGTACCTGCCTTCCGTTTATAATAGCTATCACTAAGACACAGTGTAGAATGCGGATCAGTCTGAACAATATCAAGTCCATTTATTAAGGTCTTTATCGATCTGTTACTGAGGAAGTATACAGGATTAGCATGTCACTGTTTTGCAGAAACAAGAAAGATGAAGGGGTCCTCAGAGTTGAAGGGGTTAAGAAAGCTTGATTTTGTTTCTTTGTCTCGTCAATGTTTGAGTTTTTTTGGTATTCTCCTTACTGAATTATCAATAGCTACTGCATCAGGTCTCTTGCTGGATGCTCAAGGTCAGCAGACTGCTTTAATGTGAGACCAAATGTCAGACCGTGTACCCTCAGAACCCCTGGAGTTGATAAGGGGACCCCTCTGGGAATGGAAGTGCAACTGTTCAGCTGTGTGTGTGTAGGCACATCTTTGACAGCGTGAAGCCCATAGCCACCTCCTGTCACACACACACACACATACACACGCACACATACACACAGGCACACACACTCGCATGCATTCACACTCCGCCCAGGGAGCGATGTGTGTGTCAGCGACAGCACCCTTGGCTCTCTGGGCCCGCTTTTCTGCAGGATCAACAGGGCTAATTATAGTGATGCACTGACACCTCTTCTCACTGCCTGTGTTCTGGTGCCATTTCAATCACCTCCCACCGCCAGGTGCTTCACTGCCTCTCTCTCCCCCAGTGAGTGTGTGTGTGTGTGTGTGTGTGTGTGTGTGTGTGTGTGTGTGTATGTGTGTGTGTGTGAGTTAGTAACTGGTGAAGTATGTTGGAAATGTGTGCAAGTTTGTTTGTGCTCATATGTACTCCTATGTGTCGGCACACTTAGAGTTAGCACTGAGGGGGCCAGCGAGGGTTTTCGTTTGTGTGTGTATCTGGTACGAAGTTGGTGAGAAGTTTTGAAATGTAGCTGTGTGTGTGGGAGTTGCAGGAAAGTTGTGGAAGAAATATTTGGAATGCTGTGTTTTGGGTTCGTTCTCAGGGCTATTTGTGTATAGGTGGCAAGGTGTGTGTGTGTATGATGAATGTACAGTGTATGTAAAATGGTGAGAGGTCGACTGGTGTAAGGTGGATTTCCCGTCTTTAGGATAGCATGGTGAACTTGTTAACAGTACTGTGCTATTGCACAGAAACTACTGCAACAGAAGGGATACAGGAATTTACCCTATTGCTAACAAATTAAAGAAAACCAATGCCATGAGGTGTACTTGGTCTGGAACAATGTTTAGGTTCTAGTAACATTCGTTTGGGTTATAGGACCCAAGATTTCCCAGCAGAATATTGGCCAGAGTGTCACGCTGCCTCTGCTGGTCACACTGCCTTTGCTGGTCACACTGCCTCTTATTCACCTTTTTGTTCTGTTTTAGGTCTTCTGTGTGTTTGGGGCAGATGGGGTATATACACATTAGTGAGCCTTGGGCGCCTATGTTCCTGCCACCAGTTCACCCGTTGTCCTGTTTTTGATCACTTTTCATAGATATTACCACAAGGCCTGTTGTTTTGGAAATGCTCTGACTAAGTTATTTAGCCATTAGAATTTGATCATTGTCAAAGTTGCTTAGATCCTTACTCTTGCCCATTTTCCCTGCCTCAACTTCAAAAGCTGACTGTTCATTTGCTTCCTAATTTCCCACCCATTGACAAGTGTCATTATAACGAGATAATCAATATTTACTTTACCTGTCAGTAATTTTAATGGTGTGATTGACTCGAGAGTGTGTGTATGTGTGTGAGGAATTCCAAATTAATATATTCCTCCCCTAGTGTTTTTGTATGTTGCTTGCATGTAGAGGCACTAAGGGGTAAGTAAAGGTGTGTGAGGTTGTGGCTAAAAAGAATGCAAAATGTTGAATGGAGCTAAGAAAAGGTTGGTGATTAAAAAAAAAAGTCTTGAACACTCCTGGGTATCACACATGGTCAACAGGTCAGTGGGTCAGCTGTGTGAGTGTGCCACATGCTGTGCTCCCTGTTTTCTTGAAATGCCAAGTGTATTATTGCATAAGCCTTATATTTAGACATCATGGCAGCACTAAGGCCTGCGTTAGTCTGGCAGCATGTTATCATCACAGCGCTATGTGTCATTACCCGTGCTTATGCTGACGGTATATCCCGTAACCCTCTTAGGACTGTGCTGAGCTCTGCTGACTTGTTTGCGCTTATGTCAAGTTTTTATTTTATTTTATTTTTTGTTCGGTTACGAGGCGTGCCATATGCTGTCATGTCCTGTCAGCCCCTTCCATGCAGGGTAGTCAGTCATGGTAGCAGCAGCCCCTCAATCCTGCATTTGGAAAATCATCAGAGCCACCAGTGCGAGTAGAGGAGCTTCCTAGGGGTGAGGTGATGGCATCGCATTGTTTTTTTTTTTTTTTCCTTTCAGTCAGAAAAGCATTGCCGGTGGTCTTTGAAGTGAAACAACTCTGTCTTTTTCGAAAGAGGGAAGAGTTGCTGCTCATGCCATCATGAGTGAAGTTTGTTATCTTTATGTGTGTGTGTGTGTGTGTGTGTGTTTGTGTGTGTGTGTGTGTGTGTGTGTGTGTGTGAGTGTGAGTGTATGTGGCTGAGAGCACCAGCCATGGCCTCTTTATCAGGGGTCACTGCAGTGGAGGCCGAGCAACAGTGATAGGGTCTAGCCTTGCTTTTGAAGCTCTTGAGCTGCTCCAGCGGTGTGCTGGTGATAACTTACAACCGTGATAAACATGCACCGTCCCTGTTATTCTGCTGCATATGTATGTGTGTGTGTGTGTGTGTGTGTGTGTGTGTGCATGCATGTTCTGACCCTGACCAATATAAAATCGTTTGGCATGACCAACATAAAAGTTTCGGGACCAGTGATGATTTTTAAGGAGCAAAAATAATATAATAGAATGTTTAATTGGTAAAATATAAATGTTGGGCCACAGGGGATGGAGCTGTGCAGAATTCTTGATGGTTTTGTCCATTTCTATTAAATAGTTTGCCTTTTGTTTTTCAATAGTTCTCTTCACATTGTGTTACTATGTTCTTTAACGTCTATTATAAGAGCATGAAAACTTGAATGAATCAGTATAAGAACAATATAATATGGTAATATGTTTGTATCTGTGTCTCTGATGGAGGTTGGTTGTGAGGGATGATTCTTCATTGCATCCTCATTTTCTTCCTTATTTTTGTTTATACCACAGCCAAATGCTTACAAAGTTGTGTTCTGCTAGCTGTACAGACAAATTTCCCCGGAGCGTTTTGTGCTTGCCGACCTTGCCCTCTCTTTGTGCCTTTGGTTCCCAAATCCCTGCTTTCACTGTTGAGAATTCTGTTGTTTGATTTTCACTTTCATCGGAGTGATGATGGTTTTCAGTGCCCCAATACATTTTTTCTCCCCACATTGCAGGAATTTGCATTGGCCTTTCAAGTCCTTCTGTTTACTGCTGCCTAGAGTGTGTGGCCTTGCAGAACCCTTGCAGGATGTTACAGCAACACACAGCACGACAAACATAGAAGAAATAAGCACTTTACCTTAACCTTAACTTTTCATTGCATAATATCTGTTATTATTCCACTAAGTGAAAACATTCTATGACAATTTAAACTCAGTTTTAGCAGATTTTTATGGTTAAGGTGCAGTCCTACTGTCTTCCTTGTTCCATCTGTCAGTGTTATCAGGTAGTGACTAAAATGTAATGGCAATAGCAGACATCAGCTTATATGAACATTTTCTGCTTGAAATGCATGTATAAATGCTTTTTAATAGTCATTTAGTCTCTTCTCCAGACCTCCCGCCCGTATGTCCACCATAGGGCTCAGATCATTTAGTTGCATTGCTCCCTGACTTTGGAATGCACTCCCACTCGACCTCCAAACCACAACATCCTTGACCATGTTAAAATCTCTACTCAAAACTCATCTGTTCAGATTAGCCTACCCCACATGACTTTCTCACACTTCATACCACTATCATCCATATATTTTTAAATGTCCTTTTGTATGTATATGTATTTAATTGTCTTTTGTATGTAAATTTGTATGTATGTTTTTTTTCTGTAAAGTGACCTGCATAGCTGTGGAAGGCACGGATAAATAAATAATAATAATAATAATTATTATTATTATTATGAAGTAGATGCATTTGTCCGGGTTGATGAATGTGTATGCCACTCATAGTGGATGCTTTTTTACTAGTTAGAGCTGGACGAACTTCTTTCTAAAGCTGTTGCTTTAGAAAATGGAAAGCCTTAAGTGTTTCCGCTTGACATTGACTGCCATTGACAGAAATTACAGCTTAGGTTAACATAAAATGGATTGTTCAGTCCTTGTATGTCCGTAGTCCATTTTAGTAAAATAAAGCAAAGGCCATACGTTTCTTATATACTACAGTCTGTAGGTAGGACAAACATGCCTCATCTTGGTATCATGTAAAATATTCTGATTATTCTGATGAATGTCTGACTTGTTATTCAGTAAATAATCTTAATACTCAGTAGTAACGAGTAATTGATAGCAACTCTTAGGAATGTCACAAAACAGTGTGTGGTATTCAGTTGTTTACAGCATTTACGTTTACGGCATTTAGCAGACACTATTATTCAGAGCGACATACATCAGTGCTTAAGTAGTCTACATCTGTTCTGCATACCTGTAAAACTATACTAAAATCAACACCCACTTTTTACCAAGTTACAGCCAGCTAAACAAATGAAAAAAGTCAGAGGTTAATACACAAGTAAGGAAAAACTGTTAAGAGGGTAAGGGCCAGAGGTTTTTTTTTAAATAAAGAAAAAGATGTATAAGAGATAAATGAGAGGACTGGTTAGTCACCAAGGTGCTCCTTGAAGAGGTGGGTCTACAGGGACGCTTGAAGACAGTGAGGGACTCTGCAGATCTGATGGCTAGAGGGAGTTCGTTCCACCAATGGGGGGGTAAGACTGTGAAGAGTGTTGATGCATGTCGTCCTCTTCTTTTCAGCAATGGATGTTCAAGACGAGCAGCTGGAAGCTCTGAGAGGACGAGAAGTGACACGCTGCTTGTATTACAGAGTATTGTAGTGTATCGTATTGTGTAGTAATTAGTATGTTAGGTTGTTGCTAATGTGTTCATCATTACGTACCTAATAACTACTTTGAATTCAATATGCAAGTTAGGACTGATAAGAGAATGAGGCATTGAGTGTAGGCTCAAATGTGGCTTTGCGGTTCAAGGGGTTATTTGGTTTCGGTCACTGATAGTCATTATGTTGTATCTGCTTTTGCCCAGTTTATTTCCTGATGTTTGTTTCACAAGAGAAAGTTAGCTAGTGCTCAGGTTTTTCAAGCTAACCTGAATTGACATTTTTGCTAGCTCTCTGTTTTGGCCTCTTTCTTTCTGTAGTTTTCAGATACATGGAACTAAGGCGAGGTGTAGAGAGAGATGTCTCTCTTTGGCCAGAATGAGTCAATTGCAGTGGCTGTGACCCAGTTCCAACCTCTATTGCTCTCTCTCCCCTCTCTCCTACCTCCCTCCATCCCTCTCTGCTGTCTTTGAAGTCCACAGGCTGATCTCCCTCTATAGGGGACATAGTGCATAGGAAATAACGGAAGGGATGAGGGGTGGAACACTGGAAAATAAATAAATAAATAAAAAGAATGGCATGCTGGAAAAGATATCACAGCATAACAGTAATTGCAAATGCAGGGGTACTGTACCCATGCTGTGACAAGCCAGGCAGTGTGTTGCAGGTAGCTCCCGTCCCCCAGCATCGCTGGTTTATTTATCCTCTTTTCTGTTTGTTGCCAGCCGAGCGGTGTCACGGGATCTGACCTAGAAAGGTCCAATCGCTCTCAGTCAAGCCCTCAACCTCCTCCCGTGTGCCGAGTGGTGCCAGAAACTCAGTCATTTCCAGCAGAAAGGGGAGCAGAGCCGAGGGGCGACACACTTCAGAGACACACACTGCAAGCCTGACTCGTGCATGGAGAAGGCAGGGATGATGGGGCATGGATCCCCACTGAGAATTGATCCTGAGGTGTGAAGGCTGCCTCCATGGTCACCACTTTGTTATGCCCTGCAGGTTGCCGGGTTTTTGGGGGCAGCTCAAATCCCTTAAGTTATCTCTGTCCTTACAGGGTAATTTAGAAAAGACACCACTGGTTTTGTCATGCCGGTGACAGACCTGAATAGTGGAGTGATTGTGGTAGAATAGCTTTTAATACAAGCATGTGCTTTATTTTCCTTCATGTGTACTGATTTTTTTATTTCAGATGTGCCAATTCAAAGACTATGTTTGCAACTAAAACAGCTGTTTTGTAATTTAGGTTGAAAGAGCAAAGACTGACAGCAGGTCTGTCCTCATAAACAGTTAGGCTGAATTGATTACATGGAGTCACCAAGTCTTCCTCTACTCATGGCTTGCTGGAACAGTATTTCCCTTGTTTTCCATTCTTGTGCCTTTATCCCCCCTGTGGTTCACTATTTCCAAGTGGTCATGAATCATACCAGATTGATTCCCATGCTTTCTTTTGTGGGCACCTCTGGGTTACCAGAGTATCCGTCTTTCTGTTTCTGAAACTAAGCTGGAGGCTATCGTGGGAACAATCATGTGCGAAAACAAAAACATTGGACAAGCAAGGCTCTTCTTAGTTGAAGACTCAACGAGGCCAGTGAGAGACGACTCCCATCGCTCCGGCCCCTGGCTGTAAATAGCCTCATTCCGATTCCCCAGAAAGCAGCAGGCTGACAGAAGCCCCTGCAGCGCTACTCTGCATGGCTGTGTATCTGTGGGAGATGGGAAAATAAGCACTGCTCCCCGGACAGTGGAACGTGCATTCATCTCCCATATAATCATCAGCATTGCTCTAAGCTGCGGTGGGCCTTTTTTGGAAGATCTGAATCTGTCTGGCCTGTCTCCTGCCTTATGTGCAAATCCACATGGTACTGTGGCTTCAGGTATTGATGTTACATGTAGTGCATCTGGATATACTTAAGAATTTACGTATGCAAAGTGCTCTGAACCTCACCCAGCTCTTTGGCTGGTACAGAGCTGCACGACTTTAAACAGCAGGTTCTGACATCCTCCTTTAGTCTTGGTCCTCTTTTGGATATGAAGATGAACCAGTGAAACTTGTCTTCTGGGGGCATGCTTAACTTTTTGCTGTTGTTAGAGGAAGGATACTAAGAGTCTCTCCAAGTCTTGGTGTTCAATTAAAATTCTGCAGCTTTTTTAGCAAGCTTTTTGAAGTTGGCCTCAGGCCTTGAAAGGCTCATCAGCAGTGCTAGGCTAGATTGCATACAGGTACCTGCAATGTTATTTCAAATGGCTTAATTAGTTTCTGACTGCAGAGTCTGAAGGATTTACACGGCACTGCACTTTATTCTCTTGGGAAAATGATTGAGACCATGTGACATGGGCACTCTGTGCCCATGGTTTCACTTTCTAGGTCATGCTCCTATGCTGCTTATTACCTTGTGGAATAGAATCCCGCTTTATCGCCCTCACTTGGTGGTCATATGGTACATATTGGAATGTGCTCTTTGACCATTTACACTCTTGACACTTGCAAATTATGGTTTTTTAATTGAATTTTTTTTTTTATAGGACTTGTATTAAATTATCTCTGTGGTGCGATGGGCTTAATTATGGAAGGTTTTGAAGTGCTATTTTCTGTTTCTTTCGGGGTACATACTATTCTGTACACAGTCTTTTCTTCCTTAGACAACTCACCTACGATCAACGTTGCTAAGCTTGTGTTTTCTTGAGGTAATTATATCAAGGGACCTGCCCCCCAATGTGGAACACGACATATCTCCTGCAAACCTTTCCTGACACAGTTGATGTAAGTTCCATTCTTTTGAGTCAGTCTTAATAGAGAACTTCTTGAATTCCCATTTCAGGGGACCTAGTGTTTGAGAAGGATGTGTCAGCACAGCACCTCTCTGTTGTTGATCTCGGCTTAAAAGCTAAACCAGAGAAGTTGTCTGCCGTGACACTCTCCCAGAAAGGAATGAACACGAAGACAAGCATTTGAAAGCTTGTTGAACTGTTGTGCTTCATTGCATTTGTTAGAGTCCTTGGAGTCACAGATTTGTATTGCAAACACTCTCATTCTATTCCAGATGGGTAAGCACCAGACAGGCCAGCATAATGTGACTGACATCAATTAGTTCAAGTGAGCCTATTGTCAGTTTTCCTATGGAAAAAAAATCCCCTATTTCCAGATGTGTAGAAATAGTCAGGGTTTGGGGCTGTTTCAGTTAAGTGGTAGCCCATTCGGTCATCATCATGCTCCAGGCTAATGTGAAAAAATCTCGGTTCCTATAAATGAAGTTTTGCCATGGCTGCCCTGTGGTGTGTCAGGCTCTTACATTATCTGGCTTTAATTGGGAGATTCTCCCCTTATAGGCATAGTGGTACTGGCATGTTCTTACTGAAGAAGAAGAAATTAGAGGTGGTGTGGAAGGGCACTCTGGATGGTGTGCACACGCACTTGTGTGCATGCGTATCATTGTGTCTTGGTGATGGTACAGCATTGTTTTTTGTCTAAAAAGACCTATGTATAATCTGACATAGAATCTCAGGAACAGGATTGTTTTTCTGATTCCCATGGTTCCCAGCAGGCTTTAGCAATAATGCTTCCAGTGACCTTCCTATATCTGCCCTTTTCTTGCCTGTTAGTTCTCATCTGTCCTGTATCTGCTAAGAATTACTCAGAATTCTGCATGCTCTATGAAAATCGATTAATCTTGCTGACAGAGTATTGCTTGAAGCTTGTGGAGTTACTGATTGTAACTGCCTGACTGAAGACCACATGAAACTTTTTGACCTAGTGGTAATCACTACCTGAAGTTGGAACCCATCCGACTCACCAGGTTCTCCAGTTCGACAGTAAGGTTTGACACCTTACCTCCATTAGTGGTGGATGGCATCTTCTCAGACTTGATCAGATGGTTTCCCCTGCTTCCTCCATCGCCCTTCACTTTTGACATTTGCAGACATGGGTGCCTCACTCTGCCTATCAGTCACAAAGATCCTCTCCCCAAAAACAATGAGGCAGCTCGCAGAGGCTGTCTCAGCGATAGGCACTCTGTGTCCATCACTGAGCAAGATCCCTGGGATTACCTGCCATCACCAGCTGTGGGGCTTGCTCTCTGATGCTTCACTCTGCCTTTTTCTGTGTTTTGTCGATTTGCTCTAGTGTTGCTGACAAGCCAGCCAATCTCTGCAAGTCCTCTGGTTTGCTCCAGCGCTCGTGCTGTGTTTGTTTTAGCTACCACTCTCACTTGTTTTTTTTTCTTACGGCAGCACTCTGAAATCCATTACAACTTTCTCTTTCCCTTATCTCCGCCTATTTGTGTGTCTTGTCAAATAAGTGCATTCTCACTGTCCAGGTGGCCTCACAGTCAATTGGAAAACCTTGCACACCATGAAATTGTGTTGAGCTGTTTCCCAGCTATGTTATTGTGGTTCGATGGAAACCCATCTGACAGACACTTGGCAAAGATGTTTGAATTTGGTGTGCAGGTCGGTGTACTTCTGCTTTTTTGCTCTTTCGAGAGCCATTTGTCTTCCAACACCGAGATCACAGCTGGATATGCAGCCTTTGCCAAACAGAAAGTGGCAAGTGTATGACTTCTGCGTTTTCTGCCATGGTGATTTGTGGGTGGTAAAACCGTGTTTGCCCCATGCTTGCAATAACTGCGTTATGTTTGTCAGACAGTAAGAGAGTTTCCTTACATTTTATTATTCAGTAATTACTGTCCCAGAGGACTCGCTGTTGGCTGTACAAAGAACAGCTGAAAATTTAAAATTAACAGCTGAAAATTGTTTTAAAGAAATTTAAATGTTCCCATACATTGGGATTATCCACGTGTACATCACGTGTACTTCAAAAGTGTTGTAATCTGAATTTTGGTGTTACTCGAAGAACACCCTAACCCACCCTAAGTCACTTACCTATCCTAACACAGTTGTAAAATCATAAAAACACAACAAAGCCACAGAGAAAAGAAAAAAACTCCCTCACTCATACACTGCATTAGTGCGTATTTGTCTGCCGCACACAACCAAACTAGTTTGAGGCTAACAGTGTAAACCGAGTGGGAGTGTGTGTGTGTGTGT
>JBBPCX010000040.1:7425007-7435392 GCA_037974365.1 Hydrocynus forskahlii | reverse complement strand
TTGTCAATTCTCTCTCTCTCTCTGTCTGTCTCTCTCACTCTCCCCCCCCCTTTGTCTCTTTTCTTCTTTTCTTACCCTCCATCCTTCTCCATCTGCTTTCGCTTTTGTTTGTTCGGGCCCTCTCTCATCCCAACTTGATAATGAGGAATGTGGTGTGACCCTGACCTCCATTGGCCCACTGACACCTTTTGACCTCAGCATGTGACCTTCACTGCCTGTTTTGACAGCTTGATTAATTACCCAGTGTTATGATTTATGAGTAAGCAGTATGTAAAAATAATAGACAACAGGTGGTCTTCAAAAAAGTTTTCAGGGAGTCGTCTGTGCACTGTAGACGGTGGGCCATTGGTGCGTGTGAAAGTGGGTTTGTTCATTCGCTTGCTTACTTATTTATTTATATATTCCTTCATTCGTTCCTCTGTAGAGTCCCAAACATTCTTTGAATGATGTTCATTTGGAAATGTTTCTACCACATTCTGGTGCTAAACTATTCCCACTGAAGACAGCAGCATCTTCAGGTACTTTTAGCTTGTGACAAAAGTAAACCTGATTTAATTGGATTCTCCTCCTTATTTCTTTCATTCTTTTAGTCTTTTTTTATCTATTATATATTTATGTATTTATTTGTGTATTTAGTCCACATTTTTGGCCTCATTCTGGCGCAAAACGACATCGACTGAAGACAGCAGCGTCTTCAGGTTCTTTTCAGGGACTTGCAGCAAAAGCAAACCTGATTTAATAAGGTTCTTTCTTTATTTAGTTTTTTGTACTAAGTCTTTAAGAAAATGCTAGTCTCAAGTACTCGTGTAACGACACTTTCAACTGGAAATGGAATCAGAGAAAGGTAGTATTTGTCTGTCTGTCTGTCTGTCAGTCTATCTACCTACATATGCAGTGAGTCTTACATTCTCAGGTATTTGTTTAATTATGCTTTCAATCAGAAATTTTTAGACACATTCTGATGCAAAACTACATCCTTGGAAGCCAGCAGTTCCTACAGGTACTCCCAAAACCATGCCTCAGAACATGCGGTGTCATGATGGTCTGAACCAGTCCCTGTAAAAACACTTCTTGAGTAGTGGAACTAATAAAGTAATATTTCTGATTCATATTTTACATGAAGTTTATGGTCTCTTCTGTTGAAACTTTAAACTGGTAAATACTATGTTTTCTATTGAAACTGATTTACTCCCTATAAAAAAAAAATTCTACATTATAAAACATTCCTATCGAAAACCAATGATCAAAAAACACCTTGGGGAGCACCAGCTCCTCTATTAGCTCTGCCTCTTCTGGGCTGCAGTAACAGAGCAGGGGTGAAGGGATTCCACTTTAACCTTTGACTTCAGGGGGTGGCCACAGTCGGCAGTGGTCACTAAGATTAATACCCCATAGGACAGTCATTATTCATACTCAGCCAGAGGTAGATTACGAAGGAATATGAAATTTAGGATGACGGGTCCCTCTCAAATATCCATAACCTTTCTAATCAGCGGCTAAATGTTATCTTTAGTGGTAACTGTGGCTTTCTGTCCTAGTGCTGGTCTGCAGTGTTCTATCAGCTTAGTCTATTCTGTGGTGACCAGGGGTAAAGCTGGGATTCGATGGTATGTCTGTGAAAAGTAACTGCAAGCAGGCTGTGGTCAGTTTAACGTATGGATGATGTGCTTAAAATATATCATGATGCTTTTCATGTCTTTCTAAACTTTGATAAGTTGAACTAGATTACGTTGTGCACCTAGTAATGCTATAAAAACTAGTTGTTTGTATTGTTTTATGCATTGTTTCACATGCTGGGCAATACCATATATTTAAGCTGGACATACAGTCATAGGTAAATGTTTGTCGCAGGTAACACAACCTGATACAATTACGTGTTTTGTTTTCTAAGTAAAAATAAGAGAAACATCCTCCACGTGACAACTAATCTACAAGTTTTACCGCTATTTATTTACTGAATTTAATGTTCAATGAAATAAAGCAGATATAAAATGTGCACTCATTTTTGGACGGTGGACAAATGTATATGTTTTCAGTATCTTCAACTTTGGCACATGACTGTGTTATACTCTTAGTATTCTCTATGCAGGATCTTAACTGGCAATCTTTAGTAATGGAGTGAAACAATAAACAGCTGCTTTTTTAAAGCTCTTTGTAATGAAACATGCAGAACTGATGTTATTCTCAGTGTGCTCAGAAAAGTGAATTATCGTATCATTCATTGTGATAATATCCCTCATATTAAACATATTGTGATAAAAGTCTTCATATCATCTATTCCCAGTTCAAGGCAGCACTCAATTAGTTTTGTTACAAGATCTCTCTGTCTTTCACAATTGGCCAGTTGGACCGGTGTGATCAGGTCTAATTTGTTGCTAAGCATTTGAGAATGTGTGATTTATGCTTGGTCATAAATCACTTTCGATATCCTGTAAAGAGAAAGCAGTTGTGTTTATTAGCAAGCCTTCCTACCTCCTGGATAAAAAACCTTTGAGATATACATGTTTGAATGTTATGTTCTGTGTGAAATTAATGTGGCTGATTTGGCTGAAATAGTGGAAAAATGGCAAGATTTTTTTAAAAAATTTCAATTCAAGGTCTGTAATGAGGTCTGTAATGAGCCCTCCACATAAGACTTTAAGGCATAAATACAGTATGTTTGACTTACACCTAATAATAGAATAAGTTCTTATAATGGTGTTACCTAATATTGTTTAAAATATGGAATATGTTGATAAATTGGGGTTGTAAACAGTTTCACACTGTGATATGCTTTGTCTTTTTGTGTTCCTCTATAAGATACATTTTTTTTACGTTTACATATACGGCATTTAGCTGACGCTCTTATCCAGAGCGACAAAAGAAAAAGTTTCATTTTGCTTTGAAGTGCCAAATACCAAACCAGAATTTGGGCAGGGCAGTTTTTGTCCCCTGCCTTGAAACTAGAGCTGAACAATGAGCATATATTTACCATCATAGGGATAAATTATGTCTCATTATCAGTGCTCACCACAGGCTAAGTGAATGTTTCATTACAAACAGAGCGTAATTAGTCTTGTTTAACTGGATTTAGAAAATTAATATTGTATATGTACCGTTTATCATAAAAGTTTCTTGAAGTATTTTGGTGTCATATTGCCCAGCCTTACTTGAAACCATTTTTTCTGCTTCTGTGATTGTCTCTTTGTATAGTTTTTAATAGAATCATGGAAAACAATCCAATGTATGTCACAAAAAAGACTAGTATTTAAACTAGTAGGCATGATGTCAACATGCTATATGTTATAATCTTCCCTCCTCCCTCCCTTTTTTTTTATCATACAGTGGTTCATAAATGAAACAGTTAGACAAGAATATTGGGGGGGGGGGCGCTGCTATCATTCCATGATCTATATCCTCCATCCCACTCATTAAAAATGTATGTGCATGCTGAAGGGAAAGCCATATAGAAATATAAATCATATAGCTAAAGGCATGTGAGCAGTTTCCGAATTATTTATTTTCGTCTCTGACGTGCGTGTTTCTTCTTGCTCTATTGTTTCTATTGTTTTACCTGGGCTGCCCGGAGTGCTGACAGACGGGGAGGTTCGGGGTAAACTGGGGCAGTGAGATAAACTGCTATTTACGGGGTAAACTGATATTTGGCATGGCCTAAATGCTTTGTCCAGGTTTACTGAGAAGACGGAAAAAATACTTACAAAAGAATATTAATGTAAGGAGAATTTGGACCATTTCTGTTAGTCAATTTGTCATTAAGTGGTCATATAATGTAAAGGTCACTTGTTATGAAATAGTAGAAAAAAGGAAAAAATAGAGGTGCAAGATTTGGATATAACAGGAGGTATAAGTGTATGATTTGTGCTGTGATTTGACATTTCTACTGAAAATAGACCAAGTGAATTGCAGAGTATGAAAGGTAACTACTTTGTCAGGATTTGTTTTCGTGTCATTTTTCAGTTTTTGCTTCATTATAGAGTGTTATAGAGTGTCATTATTTAGTGTCATTAGGGGGTCGGTACAGTGTGATGTGCATCTATAGATCAAAAAGATTCATGCTAAAAATGACCCCAGTTGTGTATAATGTGAGCATCTCCCGAGATAGCACAAGATGTGTTGATTGAGACACAGTACATGCGTTATTCTGACAAAAAATGTACAAATACGTAATTGTCCAAAACATAATTCTTTCAATTAATTTTGTTTCTTTAACTAAAACAAAAAAGTATTACTAATCTATCCATCATTGCCCCCATTTTACACAAGGAACTTGAGTCAAACTGAATAAATTGTATGAATTTAATTGTACAAAAATATGTACATGCATAAAGACACAAACATGTAAACTAATTTTGGAGTTGAATCACACATGGATGTGTTGAAAACACAGAGAATGTGTTCAATTACATGATACATTAGAGTGGCCGGTATGTTTTATCCTCTTCGGTACCTTGGTTTGCCTGCGTGTTGTTATTTGTTATTTGTGTGTGTGGAATGCTTCGTGTGTGTTTGTGGGTCACTGTTAGGAGTACAGTGGTAAATGGCATTTCCCATGTGTTCACACTCACTTCCTCCTAAGCGATTGACATGTTGCCCTCCTGTAAAAAGTTGACAAATGATTTCTGTAACATTTACTTACACAATCGATAGCTCTGACAAATTCCACCTGCACCATGATTAATGCTACACCGGCCCCTCTCCTCATCCTTCTCCCTCACTCTCCTCACCCTCTAGGGGCTGCCCAGCACACTGAGAGCACTGTGTATGTCACTGTGTTTGTGTGTGTGTGTGTGTGTGTGTGTGTGTATTTCTCCAACACTTTGAACGGTAATTGTGCTGTTTGTCGAAAGGTGGGAAGTGTTGTTTAGCTGATGTCTTGACAGTCAGGCGTTTTTTGAGTCTTTTAGAGCCTAATTTGGAATCGTGAGAATTCCTCTGCATAAAATTAGGGCCACTGTGTTGATATCACATTGTACAACAGGCTCTTAAGTATGTCTTAGATAGTAAAATACATGAAAAGCATTTGGATGATTTATCTATTGCTATAGCCACTAACACAAGTCATGGTTGTTTCTCTATGTACTTGTCAGCTGGTCAGCAGGTGTTTTATTAAAAAAAGAAAAAGACAAAAATAGAGATAGAAGGTTTTGACTGTTGCAATATAATACATATTTTATACAGTGTGTGTGTGTGTGTGTGTGTGTGTATGTGTGTGTTTGTGTGTGTATGAGTGTATGAGAGAGTAAAGTAAGTTCTCTTTCATCTTTGCTAGCAGTGTTTGTACAGAGGGCTAGTTAGAAGGGAAGGGGGGGATCTGTTAATCTCACAGAGAGGGGCCGAGTGTGTGAGCTTGTGTGTGTGTGTGTGTGTGTGTGGTATCTGAGAGAAAGGAATAATAGCCTCTCGCATGCTCAAAAAGCCCATGTAGGGCTGCTGATGGACAAGGTCACCCAGTGCTATGGTGGTGCAGGGGAGCGGAGGTGGCCTTGAGAATCAGGCCTTAACTAAAACCCTGGATAACTGCATTTCATATTCCATATTACTCTGTTTATATAAGATTTATATAAGATTTATATAATGAAATCTTTATTTCAGCACTAGTCCATATAGACTGCAAGACTGTGACACGGTATTTATATAAATGCTGGTTTATAGAGACTATGAGATTGTAATTATGTCTTTATATTGATATACTGGTGCTCTGTCCACATTAATAAATAGATGCTGCGTCATATGGATCTGAAGACTATAATGCAGAACACTGATAAAATTAATCTTTATGAGAATACATTTTTGAAATGGTAACACCCCCCCGCCAAATTTTTCCGTAATTCAACAGTACCATTCATAGTGCTTCAATTAAAAAAAAACCTCACCAACTTTTTTTACATTGGTGATGATATAAATCAGACATTTATTCAACATATAAAAATGACTGATCTATAAGTCCTTTTTATACGTAATGTTGGTGTTGATACAGTAGTGGTAATTATGAAAAAACACTTTCATATTTTGCCTTGCAAGGCCCGGCATGTATCTGTTCACCATTACCACAGAGAATTTTGTTTAATAACTTTCTGTGAGGTCGCTTTTAGAAGCATTAAACTCTTCTGATATTTGGTTCCATTACAAACAATTCTGACTTGCTAAATTTCACTTGAATGGAGCATTTCACATTAAACCTCTCGGAGTGATATTGTTTACATCTTAATATTCCTTTCATCCAGAGGTGTTGAAAAGTCTGTGGAATTCCCATTTAATGTAACAAGAATTTGCACTATTTTATTGGTCTATTCATTATGAAGTGTTCACACAATGTAAATGTCATTTGACATTATCAGATGAAATTAAAATAAATGGTTATGTAAGTGTAAAGACAGGGATTAAGCCTAGCCCTGGACTGAATTAGCTTTTCAGTGTATAATCTCTGATGTGTAAATCCAGGACTGACTTTAACCCTGTCCGATAATCATAGACACTTATATTAGGCAGTGACTATAAAGTCTTTCTGAATGTGGAGATCATGTAGGCCGTCTTGTTATATTTTTTGTAGCATTTCTTCATTGAGCTTAGTATAAGGCCCATGGGGTCAGGTAGCTTTTTCTTGCTGTAGGGAAGGCTTGGTTATATGCTAACGGCGCTTTCAGTCATCACTTAATTTGTACGTTTGTTTTTCTTCATAAAGGACACTATGTAAAGCGTTAGCGAGTAGCTGAATACTTGCAGTCTGAATAGAGCCCTCCACAGATCCTCTATTCACACCTCAGCCTCCAATCGGATTGCCCCATCATCACTGCCTCCATCTTACTGATTGGCTGGGCCCTCCTGCCCTGGGCGTACAACCAGAAGACAGCCAATCAGAGAGCGGGATGCACAGACAGACCAAAGCTGTGCGATAATGGAGGGTCTGTCCATCGCCCTCAATATGGAGACTGGATCCACCTCAGCTTTGATCAGAGAACAAACACAAATGCACACACACAAACGTACACATATAAATGCACACTCTCCTTCATAACATATCCCTCAGATACACTGCATAGGCAAGCCCAAAGCATACAGACATAAGGTCTCTCAGCAAGTGTGGGGGAAAAAACGCAGACGTGCACCCACAATTTCACATGTAACACTCCTGACCGCTATCGAGCAAGCTTTAGACCTGTCAAGTGCCGTCCTCTCCGTCTGACCCGAAGCAACACAAGCCTGTCGCTCGTCAGAGGATGATAGAACTGTAGAGGAAGGGTGGGAGAAAAAGGCAGTGTAAGAGAGAGAGAGACAGAGACAGAGAGAGAGAGAGAGAGATAAAGAGAGAGACATAGACACACTCTCTCTCACTTCAAAGCTAAACAAAGAGCCACAAATAGCTGAAGCACTGTGCTGTCTATCAGAGTGGCGCTGAAGGCCCAATATTAATAAGCACATCTCCTTTCAGCAGCACTGACTGGAGAATTGGACAGCTCTCCTCTGCTTTAAGGTAGATTTATTAGCGCTGACACTAAATGGGCTGTTTTAAGGGACAGACTATTATTACCGCACTTACTGTCCAAATACACCGAATCACTCAAGTTGCAGGCATTTTGTGTGTGTTTATGTTGGTGAGTTTGTTTGTTTGTTTCTTTCTTTCTTTCTTTATTTATTTAATAGCCTTACAAATAATGGTTCATTTTGTGGATCTTGGCTCCAATGCATGTTTCCAGGATAAACTTTTAATTGGCATAGAGGCTTGACATTATATGGAGGTTCTTTAGGCTTTAAAAATAGTCTTTTCATTCATATCTTATTTACATATTTTTTTAAAGGACTGTGTATTTTTAAAGGGATTGTTGTTGTGTTTTTAAATGTGGTTGATTTGCGGTTGAATGTTTTTGTCATAATGGCTCTGTTATAATGGGTGTGAATATTTGCCCGAACGTTAGCGTGCTGTCAGTCACTCTCAGTAAGATGAAGGAGCTCGGCAGCCATAGTAGCACTGTGTGAAGGGAGTCGGCTGGTTTGAGACAGGCGGACAAAAGAGCGCTTAAGAGGGCGTCCAGTGGCGGGTTAGTGGGGTCTGAGCCCCAGTGAGGGGCTGCGCTGACCCAGGCTGACCATTGGCCCAGAGGCCAAGGCCTGCTACCTCTGCCCCACGAGGAGATGCCACCCAGGGCATGGGGGCATGGGAAGAGCCCCACATACCATACAGCCATAACAACAGAGACCGACCTCGAATTTCACACTCTTTCTCTCTGAGACACAGAATGTTGGACATTAGAACTGACCACCATTACTATTAATTTATTTAATTATTGACTTATTTATGAATGAATTCATTTGTATTTTTTAGTGTATGTTAAGTACTAACAATAATTTCTGAATAATCAAAAGATAAAAACTTGTAATTGATTAAAACATGAATTATGAGCATTAAATCAGGAAATTCATAGGGTGAAGTGGGAGAGAAGGCGTCTATTTATTTGACTATTTTGAATGCATCAATACTACTATAATTTATTTGTAACGATAAACAATAATAAGATGAATTACAGAAATTGTACTAATTCCACACATGGGCCCCATTTGCTAGCGAACACCCATATGTCCATTTTTCTGATCTCTGGTACCTTTCTAATTCTTCTGTCCCTCGGCGGCTGCGTTTGATGAAAGAGCCACTCGTTTGGAGAGCAGTGGGCAGTACAGCAATGAGTCGGAACAGGTTCACCCCACTGTGTGTGTGTGTGTGTTTGTGTGTGTGTGTGTGTTTGTGTGTGTGTGTGTGTGAAATGCTGAGGCAGCAGGGCAGCCCCCATTGCAGCTAAACTCTAATGGGCAAAGGCCCGGCCTTACCCTGTTCTCCTTCTGCTTGACCAGGCAGCGTGCAGGGCTTGCCGATGAAAGGCCGCCATTAGAGAGGCGGACAGCGGAAGAGAGGGAGCAAAAACAGGCATGGCTGATGCAGTAGAGGCTGTCTGTCTCTTTACCAGTCATTTATCTTGCCTACCACCAGTGGGCAGTGGCACTAAGCTCCACTCAGCCTGCTTCACCACCAAGCGCAACCACAAAGCCAGACTCAGCCTGGCCAGCACACACTTGACTTAAACAGGACGCTGGGGAAAGAAAAATGCCTCTGAACTCCAGTACTGATTTCTAGTGCATGGACTGTTGCTGTAATGGACTTAAATACCATATTTAACCCCTTACATTCCATATTTAACCCCTTAAATTCCCAGGCTATTCAGGAACCGCACAGAAAACAATGCAAGCCGGCTTTTGTTGTGTGAGGACCGAAAGCCCAGACTCGTTTAAAGGGTTAAATAAACACGCTGAAATTAGATAAGGCATTCTTTAATGTGAAAGTGAATTAAAGTTGTTACCAAATTGATTTTGCTGTATATCCAGTTAATTCAATTATCGGGAATGTTTATTTATTTTTAAAATATGAAAATATTTTTTTTATTGCTTTTTCATTTATGCCCTACTGATTTTTTTTGCTCAGTTATCTGTTTTAAATTTGATGAGCAATTTGTAATATTTTATTAGTATTTTTGTCCTGATTAACAGCTTTATTAGTTGTAATTACTTTTCTTGTTTTATTAGTGACCCTCGCGCACAGACAGACCAGGAGGGCAGCAGGAGTTTATTTGTATTGATTAGAATGTGAAAGTGCTTTGTCTGCGCTTCATCATGTGATCTAATTATGACTGTAAGTTATTGACAGACGCTTAATTTTTAATTAGCCCCACAAAAATTACACTTTGTTGCCTTCTTTGTTGCAACTGCATGCAATTTAAATTTGAAAGGCACATCCTGAAATACATTTATTTATGATATAACTTTTCAAATGATGGTAAAAAAGAAGCCTTTCTGTTCTGCTGCTTCATTGAATCCTTTCTCCACTGCTGTCTTCGTATTGAAGAATTCTAATTCCAATTCTAATTTCAACTGAAATTAAAATAATATTTATTGTTTATAAATTGTATATAAGTTACATATATAACATTTTAATGCCAGTGCATTATGTGTAAATGTCTGCTAGTGTTTCTCAGTCAGGTGAACTTGGTGAAGGCAGTTCATAGTATTTTAACAAAGATTTTGTCCCACACTGTTCTGTATAAATGCTGCTGAAACAGCTTCTCTGTGTTTTTTTCCCTCTTAATCTAACTGCTGATTTTGTTTTACCTCCTTTAATTGTTAGCATGTCCTGCCATATAATCATATTACAACTTTTAATCAACAGTTAATGCTCCTTTAATTAATTTCACTTGAAACACAGTGGGTGGTTATTTTTAGAGTATACTTTGGATATTTTGGATAATTTGGTCCTCTCTCTCTCTCTCTCGCTCTCTCTCTCTCTCTCTCTCTCTCTCTCTCTCTCTCTCTCTCTCTCTCTCCCTCCCCCCCCCTCTCTCTCC
>JBBPCX010000040.1:7397905-7411144 GCA_037974365.1 Hydrocynus forskahlii | reverse complement strand
CTCTCTCTCTCTCTCTCTCTCTCTCTCTCTCTCTCTCTCTCTCTCTCTCTCTCTCTCTCTCCCTCCCTCTCTCTCTCATCACCTCGGGCCTGTGTTAATTGCAAATGTTCTGTCTGTGCTCCGGTGTTGTGACCTTCCCCCCGTGTTGGCCGATTATGTGCTTACCGTTTGTATCAAGGCCACATCGATTGCTTAGCAGGGTACAAATTAAGATTTAAACCTGACGTCACAGGAGCTATCGGTTTTTACATTTGGGGCATTTGCAATATGCAAGGCTCATTGATCCAGGGAAGATGTGCTTCAGCATGTTGGAGCAATTGTGAGAGTGTGTTCAGTCGTTATCTCAGTTCTCTTACATTTGTGTGTGTGTGTGTGTGTGTGTGTGTGTGTGTGTTTGTCTTTCTCTGCAGGAAAACAGCTCACCAGAGGAACACACGCTCTACGTGTGGGACCATTTCATTTCCAAATCGTCCGCCCAAAACATCTTTGTTGTTGCTCACAGCTACGGCGGCCTGTCTTTCGTGGAGTTGGTGAGTGTTTGTGTTGTGTTTTCAAGAAAAGAACAATAACAATATGAACACATACATGCGCGCACACACACACACACACACACACACATTTTGCTTCACCAGTGGGAGTGTCAGCTCTTTGCAAGTAGGTGAGAAAGCAAGAGAGAAATGATTAAAAATAAATAACATTTAGTTTCATTGAAAAAGTGCTGCATCTGTAAACAATCCAGTTCATCCTTATCCTAGGGCACTCTTCACTCTGTAGAGCGAAAGAGAGAAAAATAGAGAGGGGAGGAGAGAGAGGGTTTGAAATGCTACTCTGTTAGACCCTACTGAAGACTCAAACAGCAGAAGAAGAGAAAGTCTGAGATAGACTGAGGCTAACATTTACTTGATGTCTACAGTTGAGAGAATGAGAGAAAGAGGAAAGAGGAACATTGCATTTGAGTCTTGAACCACACACTCATCTCATACTTTTTGGGTATCACTCTCATGACTACATAACTTACGTCTAGACCTCTGAGGTTGTGTTGTTAGTTTTTGGCCAGTCATTTACCCAAAGAAGGACCCTTGGTTAATTTTGAAAAACGGAGCTGACATCACATTATTAATGAGACAGTCTTCTGAATTCGAAGTCATAATATAAATATCTCTCCATACATAGTTATGACATATCTTGACATATCTTGACATATCTTCTTGAAAGTGAGCACACTTCTTTACATTTTAATACATAGTGTTTTTCTCTAAATATACCATATTATGGAAGAAAACAATAAACATAAGATATGGCCTGTGCAACATTTATGACACAGCTGCTCAAATTGTGATCTATTACAGGCAAAGCTTTTGGCTCTCTTAAGTAAGGCACGTAAATAGGCTTTCTATTGTTTATGAGGTTTTATGAGGATTAAATGTGTCTTAAGATGTCAAACATTCAAGAGGCTAAGGTGGCATGTAGCATGTTTACAGGAATACCCCTGTTTTAACTACTTGACCTTATAATTAATATAAGGTAATTTGATATAATATTAATTCAGGTGATCACATAATCAGTACCTCATAAAGCAGAATGAGGTGCTTGTGTTGGAATTTAACAGACACTGGCATGGAATGGTTGTCATACTCATAGAGATGCTGATTTAAAAATTAACTGCAATGGTCTCTTATTTTTTTATGTGTACTTAGTACAAGGTCAGTCCATGCTCTGGTGAAAGCCTGAATGTTATTAAAAGTAGGCTGCTGATGCCAGTTGCTTTGATGCTGAATGGGCAAGTGTTACAAATGTAATATTTAAGGAAGAAAAAAGGCTTTTGTCAATTGGATAGAGTGTTTGTAACATTATCTATGAATGGTGTTATCTTTTTGCCAAAAGTCTGTTATAGTAATGAACTGTCCACAATGAACTGTGTGGACAGGGTTATGGGTGCCGATCAGTTTGATCAGTTTTTATATGTAAAAATGTCAAATGCAAAATGAAAATCATTTGGATTCAGAGCTTGCCAGAATGCTGGTGATAAGGCACTTTTCCACAGGTATACAGGAACTGCTGTACCTAAACCGCACTGCGATGGAACTTATGCACATTTTGATTTTCCGTTGGATTTTAGCCTGGTAATGGGTAGAGCCACTTTGGTTATTGTGGCCCTATTTTGCAATGAATACCTAACCCAGCTAACTTGTTAACAGCTTCCTTTGCATTTCTCAGTGTTAGAAAACTCCCACTGGAGATTTATTTTCAGCCCAAATAGTTTAAACTGTTTGTATTTTGTCGATTTCTCAGTTGTTAGTTTGTATCTCTGTTGGCGTTGTTTTTTTCAGACAGTAAAAAAAATTGCCTTTTTTTCAAGTCCGTCTGTTGTCATGACAATACTTTGAACAATCAGAAAGCAGTGATGCAGTCAGCTGGGCTCCAGCCCACTTTTGGCCCTGCCATCGAGCAGCATGGGTCACTTAATTTGTTATGTAAAAGCATTTGTTTGCAGTATAGCTTAAGTTGATGTCATGTCATTATTAGTATGTAGAAAGCATGTTTTGAAGTTCATTGCTGAGTAATGCGCCTGCAGTGTAGGGGATACAGTCTCTTCATGTGTTCTGTCATGGGTCATATTGACTTTTCTGAACTCTGAGGTAGCTGCTGCTGCTAGGCTAGATGCGGTAACAGCTATGACAGCTGGCTCAGCTGACTCGCCTTTGATCTCTCCCTCTCTCTGACACACACACACACACACACACACACACACACACACACACACACACACTCTTACTCTGTCCCTGATCCCAAATCTGTTAAGGCATCCCTCTTCTGTGCTTTTGAAGCAGGGGATGTATGTGTTAGTGTTTAGTCAGTGACTGTGGTCTCACGTCCCTCTGACAGCTGTGCCGAATGTGTGTCTTCCACTTGCCGGTACGGCCTTTATTTAGTCATTTGAGTGTTAATATTAATTTTGCGGACTGGCTCTCACTGGCAGGGCTGTGGACTATACTCTCCGTAGAGCACTTGTTCCACCAATATGTGCTTAAAGCAATAGTCCAGCCAGAAATACTCATGTTGCTAACACTGAATGAAATGAATAGCCACTGATATCAAACAGCTAAATACTACCTACCTGCGTCCATTCATTGTTAGTCACAGTTAACGTAGACTCTGTTTGTCTCACTTTCTTGTTCTCTTGTTAAGTCTCTCTCTCACACTTGCTTCGTCACTCACTAATCCACACAGTTAATCCACACAAATTATCGTTTTGTATCTCTGTAGCTATGATAAGTTGTTAGTTTTATGTGTTGTTGAAATAAAAAATTTCAGATTGGGATTTCTTGAATAATACGTTGGCTGGATTTGTTTAAGTTGGTTATGAATTGATTTCAATTTTATTTTATTGTTTTATTAGTTTAATTGGTTCTTTAGAGTCCATTGTTTTATTTGTTTTTTGTTTTATTGGTTGCTTTTGTTGCTTATTTTTGTTGTATTTTTTATTTCTTTTTTGTTCTCAAATTTCACTTTATAATTGTTTACTCACTTTTCACAGCATGGTAACAATTTGTTATGAGCAGAGCACAGCATAAGAGGTCTATCTATAGATTCTGCTCAACTCAATTTTTAGTCACCTAGATCAGTTTTAAATATTATAATAGAGTGTACTATAACAAAAGTGTACTATTTCTGCTACAAGGTTAACCTGCTGCAGTCGTTGTCTCTCTGCATTCCCTTTCTCTATCAAATTTGTGTTCAGTAATTAGTGTAATCACTCACATTTTTATTACAGTTTATTACAGTTTGTAAAAATATCTGACATTATTTGTGTTGTTTATGAGAATTTTAGTGTTAGACACACACATCTATTTTTGTCTTCTTTTGTGTTGAAAGTGTAATAACTTGAATAGTATTATGGATCCAAGATAAATGGCTAACTGGGGTTTCACTTTCAACAAATAATTATTCCAGAATTCCAAAATCTACAGAAAATACAAAATGATAATAATCCCAGTCCCCATCACGCTTGACCACATTTCAAATCAGGGTCACCCTTAGCGTACTTTCAATCTTTTAAATGGTTGGTTGACTGATTAATTGAATGATTGATTGACAATGCAATAGATGTCGTTGATGGACTCTCATTTTATGATGCATGCAGCCATTCAGTGTGTTCTAGGATTTTTGTCATTAAAGCATCTTAGCATTTATTATGGTAAGTCATTGTCCAGTCAAAGTATTTAAACTGTCACCTATAAAATCACATGTATTTTTTTAGTAGTGTATGTATGTTTGAACATGTGTTTGAATTGTGCCATTCTGGTTCCTTTTTCTTCTGGCATGAACTATTCTTCCATTTTCTCCAACCTCTCTGGGGAAAAATGTGTTGGTGTGTGTGTGTGTCTGTGTGTTTGTGTTTGTGTGTGTTCCTGTCACCTCTGACATCACAGCCTCATCCTCCATTCTAAAACCTCAACCTCTCAGGACAACACTACTGACCTTTGACCCTAAAGAGTACTGAAGTCAACTGACCGTGAAAGCGAAGTCTCTTGCCCTCTACACACACACACACACACACACACACACACACATACACATGTGCGCGCACACACACTCTCACACATTCCTTGGCAAAGTAACTGGGGAGCTTGTCTGAGCAGCTTCAAGCTGATGAAAAGTGGTCAGTTCTTTCTGAGGTTTGAATGATGTTTATCTTCATGTACCGTATTAACCAAGGCCCGGACGCTTACAGCTCACTGGCTTAGAGGCTGCTTAAGCACTGCAGCTGCTGTAATACTTAAAAAAAAAAAGAGCAGAAAAAAATAGCCCACCAGCTAATTGATGAGGAAAGCAGTCCGAGGGGAATGAAGAGGGTAAAAGGCGAGAGGAAGCGAGGGGAGGAGAGGGAGAGGTGTAGGAGTGTGCCGGCTTTAGCCAGGATGGACCGTTTGACACATGAACGGCGACTCAGAAAACAAGCTGTCTGCGGGTTAATTACTGCTCGCATTTTGCAGTTAATAAACATGTTTCTGATCAAGCACATCAAACGCTGCCCGATTAATTCCTCTCCCTCCCTCTCTTTCTCTCTCTCTCTCTCTCTCTCTCTCTCTCTCTCTCTCTCTCTCTCTCTCTTTCTCCCTCTCTCTTTTTCTCTCTCTCTGGTCTGCTGCGCTGTGCTGTTTTACTCAGATTTGATTTTCCAGCACATCATAGACTGTAAGGCCTAATTATAGATACATCAAAGCACAGCTAAAGGCCTGAGAGAGAGGAAGAGAAAGAGAGAGAGGGAGCACTGACTTTTCCTCCTTAACTCACACAGGCCATCTCTCTGTCCTCTGCTCTAGCCATTTCAGTATTCAAATACTCACTGCTTTTCTCCAGCTCTTGCTGTTGCAGTGTACAAGGGGAATGTGAAGCCACTCTGTTTTCATTTTTATGCAGTGTTAAAGGTCTTGTTCTTGAAGGGCTCAAATTTAAATGTTCAGTTTCCCTTTCACCCCAGATGTACTTGATCAAAGAAGATGTGTTTGGCGTTTGAAGTTTTCGTCTTTAGTTTTAGGCTGGAGATATGACAGGTAATAGAACCTTATGCCCCAACATTTAGCATAGTGCTATCTGCAGGCCTAAATCATCATTAACTTGCTTAAATCCTATCACGTTTTTAAGTAATCTGTAGGACTGTGTGTTTAGAATCAGCCACGATCGATTGATTTTGTTTTGTTTTGGTTGATCGTTGTTACAGGTGTCATACTTGAGCCAGCAAAGTGTGTGTATTTTATATCAGTTTATATCATTTCATATCATTCATTAACCCTGGAAAGTATTTCATATCATTCATTAACCCTGGAAAGTGTGAGGTTCAGATAAACAGCAAATAAACAATGCTGTGTTGCATGTTAAGTATAAAATGAAAAGAAAATCTGGAGGATTTGTTTGTTCAGCACATCACACAGATGCTCAGTCAAATTGAGACTTGAGAAATGTGGAGGCCAAATCACCATCTTAAAGTCTGTCATGTCCCTCAAAACATCCCTGAACATTTTTTGCAGTGTGGTAGAGCACATTGCTGAAAGAGTCCACTGTCATTAGGGAACCCTGTTGTCATTAATGACTGTATTTGCTCTTAAACAGTGTTTAGGTAGGAGTTATGTGGCAAAGTACCATCCACATAAATTCTAGGCCCCATGCTTTCCCAGTAGAACACTGGCCAGATCATCACACTGTTTCTACTTGCTTGCTAAGTCCTGGTCTCAGCGCTTCAACAGGTACATGATGCACATGCACCCGGCCATCCTCGTGATTTAAAAGAAAACATGGTCCATCAGGCCAGGCCACCTTCTTTCATTGCTCTGTGCAGCCCCTGTCACAGAAATCTGTGATGTTCAAACATCTTCATCAACATTAAAATTATTTCTGCAATTTGTACTACTGTAGCTCTTCTGTGGGATTGGATCAGATGGACAAGCCTTTGCTCACCACACACATCATTAAGGCTTTGGCACCCCTGACCCTGTTGCTGGATCACTAGTCATCCTTTCTTGGACCACTTTTAGTATGTGCTAACCGTTGAATACAAGGACCACTCAACAAGACCTGCTATTTTATAGATGCTCTGACCCAGCTGTCCAGCCATCATAATTTGGCCCTTGTCAATTTCGATCAATTCTGTTTTGTTGTCTCTGTTATCGTTCCTGCTTTCATCAACTTCAAGAACTTACTGTTCACTTGCGCTTTTGACAACTGCACCTATTCCACCTTTGACAGGTGCAATTGTTGAGATAATTAATGTTATTCACTTCTCTTCACTATTTTTAATGTAATGGCTTACCAGTGTACAGTATAATGTTATAAAATACATTTTATTGGTAAAACGTTTTGTCTTTTTGCCTCTGAACAAACCACAAACAAAAACAACAAAAGTTCTAGGCAGCTCTAGTTCTGCAATTTTTGTGTGGTGGAAATTTGTGTAAATTTGATTGTTCACCAAATCATTCCTTTAGAAACAACAGTAAAAAACAAACACTGTGTTGACTGTGGCCAAATAGACATTACATAACTGTGTATTTTTCAGTGGAAAAAAGAGTTGGTTATCTGAGAGTTGGACATTCTGACAGAACTCTAAGTAACTGACCTCCTACTTCAGCTAGTCTCTTTGCAGGAGTTCCCACCTTAACCTAGCCACCACGCTCTCCTTGTTTCTCTCTCTCTCTCTCTTTCTTTCTTTCTTTCTTTCTCTCTTTCTCTGCTGCAGAACTCTATCTTGTTCCTGTCTTTCATCTTCCTCTATAGCCATGGGGTGATGGCAGCACCCGTCGAGGCGGAGCACAACCCTGCGTTAACCTTCCCCAACTCGCAAGCTGAAAAAAGGGCCACGATATCGGGGAGGACAGCAGCGCCTTATATAACAACTTATATAACCTTACATCTGCGTCCCAGTGCACCACTGTGTGGGTGCCCATAACCCTGCGTACACAGAGAGAGAGCACTAATGTGTGTTTGATCCCATCTCAGTACATACACACACTGAGAATGTTTGCATGTGCAAGATAGTCTGCTAAATGCAAAAAAGCAATCATTCATGTGATATGTTTACTTAATTAATCTAATGACCATCTGCATGAGTCACGCAGTAATCTTTCTTAGTACACAAGTTTATACCTAATACACCCCAGTAAACCCCAGTGAACAATCAGGACCAGTTTTTAATCTAATTCACAAATATACGTTTTAATCGTTTATTATTGTTATTATTATTATTTTAGATTATTATAAACCTGCTAAAGAAGTATAGCAAGACAGGGTATGTAGTGGCAAACGTAATGTAAAATTAAAACGATAATTTTTAGAAATACTCCTGGTGCCATCTCATTTCTATGGCTACGCAACCCCATGCAGAGGAAGCTTTGATGCACTGTGTGTTCTAGTACCATTCTATCATAGCCAGCATTATGTTTAAGATGTCCTGACCCAGTCAGCTAGCTGTCACAATATGGCCCTGCTTCTAACACACCACCTTCAAAAACTGACAGTTCATGTGCCGCCTAATAAATCCCACCCCTTAAGAGGTGCCACTGTAATGAGGTAATCAATGTTATTCATTTCACCTGATTTTAATGTTGTGGTGGACTGATGTATGTGTGTTTGCATCTGTGTGTGTTTGAGCTACATCTTTACAAGTCAGACACATATACTCAACACAGTGTCTGCATAAGAAGCTGGTTTCTCTCTCCAGGGACTGAGGCAGAAGATACACTCACATTTCCATGCTGATACAGTATGCACTTGGAACGGATGCTATAGAGCAGTGAAGAAACTTATATATATTGGCCTGCAGCCAAACTAGTTGTTTCACACATGCTGAATTATGAATGTGAGCCTCTAGTGAATGTATAGCCTCATGTTGTGTACAGTGCAGCTGGTGTACTTTTACACTTTATGTAATGTTGTTTTATATTGTGTTTGAATTTTGTAGTGTCTGAAGTGTTTGCTCTTACATAGCGTAACTTTCAAACTGCTAGCAGCATGTCCTGCTCCTACCCGTAGAGACTGAGACTGTCAATTTTTAACCTCGTAATTGACAGCACTTTTTGACCATGTTTCACATGAAGTTGCCATATTAAACATAACTATTGTTGCATGTTCTATGAGATTTTCATACACCTTAATTAAACCAGACAAGTAGACCCCAAGGCCATAAACAAACAATTTAATGTCTATTGGACATTGTTTCCAAGAAAGGAAATCCAGCATCAGTTAAATTTAGAATTAATCATTTATGCACATAGTAAATTCTCTTTGAAGAGCACCACTAATATTAAATGTTGAATACTGTGGAAAAAGTCATGAACCACCTTTTCAATTATTTAATTTTCAGGCAAAGCTTAAGTTTCCACTATCAAAAAAAACAGGAAACAAATATCAGAACAATACATTGAAGCCTCAAACACTAAATCTAATACCAAATCTGTCACTGTTTGATTTGCTGAGTTTTTGTTTTTTTTATTGTGAAGCAAACAACAAATAGGACAAAATAACAGAAAACTTCAGCGTGTTCATCCGCCTAAAGTGCGCCTTCAACTGTTCATCCTTCTAAAGTCAGTCCTTTGTAGAGCCACCTTATGCAGCAATTACTGCTGCATGTCGCTTTGGATAAGTCTTTATGAGCTTGCCACATCTTGGCACTGGGATTCTTGCTCATTCCTCAAGGCAGAACTGCTCCAGCTCCTTCATGTTGGATGGTTTTCGCTTGTGAACAGCAATCTTCAAGTCTAACCTCAATTGGATTGAGGACTGGACTTTGACTAGGCCATTCCAACACATTTAAATGTTTCCCCTCAAACCACTCGAGTGTTGCTGAAGCAGTATGTTCGGGTCATTGTCCTGCTGGAAGGTGAACCACTGTCCCAGTCTCAAATCACAGGCAGACTGACACAAGTTTTGCTCAAGTATATCCCTGTATTTAGCACCATCCATCTTTCCCTCGACTCGGACCAGTTCTCCAGTCCCTGCTGAAAAACATCAACACAGCATGATGCTGCCACCACCATGTTTCACTGTAGCAATAGTGTTCTTGGGGTGATGGGACGTGTTGGGTTTGCGCCAGACATAGCATTTTCCTTGGTGGCTGGAAAGTTCAATTTTAGTCTCATCTGACCAGAGCACCTTCCTCCATACATTTGGGGAGTCGCCCACATGCCTTTTCACCCACATGCCTATTTTTAACACTAAGTAATGGCTTTATACGGGCCGCTCTCCCATAAAGATAGACAGATACTCCAGTCTCTTCTGTGGAACTCTGCAACTCCTTCAGGGTTACCTTTGGTTTCTGTGCTGCCTCTCTGATTAATGCCATCCTTTCCCGGCCTGAGAGTTTTGGTGGGCGGCCCTCTCTTGGCAGGTTTGTTGTGGTGCCATGTTCTTTCAATTTGAAGATGATGGATTTGACAGTGCTTGGGGGGGGATCATCACAGATTTAGATATTTTTTTTATAACCCAACCTGACTTTTACTTCTCAACAACTTTGTCCCTGACTTGTTTGGGAAGATCCTTGGTCTTCATGGTGTGATGCCTCTTCCTTAGTGGTGTTGCAGCCTGTGGTGCATTTCAGAAAAGGTGTGTTGACAGATCATGTGACACTTAAATTGCACACAGGTGGAAATTTCACTAATTATGTGACTTTTGAAGATAATTGTTTGCACCAGAACTTTTTAGGGGCTTCATAACATATGCACATGTCAGTTTTCAGTTTTTTACTTTTTTATATATTTTTCTCATTTCACTTCACCAACTTAGAATATTTTGTGCAGATCCATCACATAAAATAAGATTTAAAAACATTTAAATTACAGGTTGGAATGTAACATAATAGGTAAAAAGCCAAGGGTGGTTAAAACTTTTGCAAGGCACTGTATGTGCCCCTACTACCATGTTAACTCTCCCATACTTCAAATCTTAAACCCAATCAGTTACAGCTGTGTCCTCCCATCAAAAGCTGTTCCTAAGCATGCCACTGACACTATGTTCCCCTTCAAAGAGACTCATTCATGCAAGCAGCTACCCAAACACACCTTAGCTGCCTTACACATTTTTTCTGATGTGAATGTCAAGTGGTTAAAGGTAATATTTCTATGGAGAAGGTACATGAATATTAACAGAGAAATGGGACTCCTGACAACCTTGGAAGTCCTAACAACCATACAAGACGTTTAGTACACTAGAACACTAAAACTGGACATCTGAGATGTGGAGTAAGGGGCCTTATAAACTGATGGTTGTAAATGTGTATTTTGAGTGACTTGGGCTATGAAAAGACTGAACTTTGTTTGTGTTCATAAAGGGGGTTAGCGGGTGTTGCTCACTTTTGAAAACACAACAGGATATGATAATTGTACAGCTATTTTCCATAGTATTTTGACATGTCATCTTTGGATTGATCTGTTGACTGGACAACAAGCACAGTGCACAAAAATACCCTTGTCAAACCCATGTTAGCTAGCTGGATGGGTAAACATTTGCTGGACTGTCTAAATCTCTGTTTTAACTATGCTATCAATCTTTATTAGGTAGATCAAGTAAGTAAGCAAACCTACTTTAAGCCTAGAAAATATTAAATGAGAACAAGATAACCCCCCCACACACATTTTTTTGTTGCTATACTCCATGTCTTAAGGTGATCACAAGAACTTTACGAACATCAGGAGCTGAACCTATCCATAAGGGAAGGAATTTTGGATAGAGTTTGCGGCAAAGTCTTTCCTGTTTATGATGCATCCATGTTCTTTTACTACATTCTGTACTCAGTGTTCGTTTTATCAGCTCTATTTACCATGTAGGTGCACTTTGTAGCTCATGATTACAGACTGTAGTCCATCTGTTTCTTTGCTTCCTTTGTTAGCCCCATTTACTCCATTCATTAATGGTCAAGATCCCCACTGGAGCACAAGAGAGCAAGTATTTTTTCTAAATTTTTCAAAATGCCACTATTTCAACATAATTGAACAGCTCTGTGTCCTTAGAAGAAAACACCAACTGCAAAATCTGCTCTGTCAAATAACAGATGCTTGTGCTGAGCGACACGGAGGAAAATTTGGGTGACACCAATTATGCTCTCTGAACATGGATAGGGGTGACGTCATTAGGACTCATACATGATAACTTTCTTATTAATTTATATATAAGTGCTTTTATGTTCTGTCGCATGTCCCTGTTAGATATATCATGTAGTTAATCTAAGTCAATATTTGAAGTAAGGTAATGGGTTAGCTTAAGTAGAAAATAAATCTAGTGAAAACATGAGCTTTCTGTGTAGTGAATTAAACTCGGTGTGACCTTAAGTAATTTTGTGTGTAATTTTCAGTAAAGATATTGAATATCTACATTGCAAAACTACATTGCAAAAACAGTTTTCAATTCACTGATTTTGTGAACCAATGCATTTACATACATCAGCCTACAATGGTAAAACTCCATGGGATCTTTCAGCTCGGCATCCTTTTTGAATGATTCTTTATACATGACAGTTAATCAGAAACACAGCTCATTTACATATGTCAATCTTAAAAGCACCACAGCAGAATTGGCTATTTAATTTTAAGGTATAAAACGAGACTGGAAAGTGGTTATAAAATTAGTTTATGATGGTATATGAAGTCAGGAACATGAGTCAAATACAGGAAATTGGCCCTTTAAGATGTATCCGTGTAATTGCCCTCTCGACAGAATGGGTTTCGGGGAAAAGTATAAAACTGTATTCTTAACATATGTTAAGAAAACTCTCCTCAATAACCACGAATAATAAGCACATTTTTCTGTTCTGTGTCTTTGTATGTGAGCTCAAACAAAAGAGTGAAGTGCTGGTTCTCTCCACACAAGGGTATACACTCTGCTATTGAACCAGTCAGCCTGAGAATATGATTGAATTTGAATTGATTTGCTTGTTTGAGATGCCTTTATTCAGTAGGTCCACTACAGTAACAGACCAAGGCCTTTCTTTGGTATTCCACATTGTGGAATGAATGCCTTCTTCTATTTGGCCCCTTGTTTATTTACAAACAGGTTTCAGAGACCCGTTTCAGGGTCTCTACCTTTGTGTGTGTGTGTGTGTGTATGTGTGTGTGTGTGTGTGTGTGTGTGTGTGTGAGAGACGAATAATAACGTCTGAAATTACTCATTTTTGTCGCCTGAAAAGGGATCCTGACAATTGGCCATTGTAAAAGATTTCCCCCACACAGTAGATTGCGTTTATTTATTCTTTTTTTTCCCACCATCGTCATTGTTTCCTTTCTTTTCATGTTTGTGCCATTTTTGTGTTTGTTATTTATTTATTTATTAATTTATTTGATTTATGAAGGGGCTCTTCAAACCCAATTCTTCCCTCCTGGACCTCTGCTGAGAAGGATCCACGAGAGGGAAAGCTGAGAGCTTGTCAGCGGCAGCTTTTATTTATATATTTTCAGCCTCGTTTTGTCATTAATTTTTGTTTGTTTCTGAGAGACGACGGGCAATCGAGAGCAGGCAGCTTGTTGTCGGAGAATGGAGGGCTGTCCACGCGAGCTTTTTAATTGATTTCAATTTGCCGTCAAGGTGCATTACGCCAGAGAAATGTCTAGACAGATTCTAACAACACACAAACGAGGGAGGGTGGGGGAGCATATAGAGGGTAATTAGCTTTCTGTCTGGCTGTGTGTGTGTATGTGTGTGTGTGTGTGTGTGTGTGTGTGAGATGTGCATGTGTGTGTGTGTGTGTGTGTGTGTGTG
>JBBPCX010000040.1:7375834-7394745 GCA_037974365.1 Hydrocynus forskahlii | reverse complement strand
CTCTCTCTCTCTCTCTCTCTCTCTCTCTCTCTCTCTCTCTCTCTCTCTCTCTCTCTCTCTCTCTCTCTCTCTGTCCTAACCTCTCCTTTCCTGCTCTCTTTTTCCCACTCTTCTCTTTGCCCTCCTATCTCTCTCTCTCTCTCTCTCTCTCTCTCTCTCTCTCTCCCTCTCCCTCTCCCTCCCCTCTGCTAGTTTAAGAGTTCACGGTGAGTCTTATGGGATTCATCATTGCATATTTACGGGGCTGCAGTCTGATATAGCTGTAAGGTTTTTCTGCCGGAGCTCCATTGATCTAATGCGCATGTTGGCTCCCGAGGTTACCGGACGTGCTCCCATTTCCATAAGGGCCCTGGGCAAGGTTTCTCTCCAGCATTGATTGGCCCTGTCCTAGGGAGCCTTGCCTTGGCTTCCTTCATTGATCACTTTGTTTTTCCCCGAGACAGTGTTACGCCGAGTTCATCTCAAACACTCCTCACCTACCCCAACCTGCAGAGGGTGAGAGTGGCATAGAGAGTGAGTGAGTGAGAGAGAGAGAGAGGAAAAAAGGAAGGAAGGCAGAGCAGCGAGTGAAAACTTTGGCGCCAATATCTTAATAGTCTTTCCTGTACTCCAGCAGTCTGACCTGAACAAGAGCCAGGGTGAGTGTGTGTGTGTGTGTTTTGTATATTTTGGATGTGTGCAACAGTGCAAGAGCTGACCAATATAAAAAGTCTTGGGATGGAGTCTCAAATCAAGCAGCACATACGCTATGACATTTTTTCTTCATCAAGCAGAACATGTCATAACATGGTCATAACAAAATGCCAATGCAGACTCTTGACAAATGTATTCTAAACTTTATGCCAGTAAGCTGAGCGGTAATCAGTTAATTGTTGATGGCCCACAGTCACAAACTGAGATTCAACATTTAAACACACACCTAGCTGAGGCGGCCAAGAACATAAATTAGACCGCTTTTAAGATTATAAAGCTAAAAGGCCGCTTTGAGTCATCAGAACTAGCACACAACTCTGGGTTCTATAACAAGCCTACAACTTTGGGTTTTATAACAAGCCTACAACTTTGGGTTTTATAACAAGCCTACCACTCTGGGATCTGTAACAAGCCTACAACTCTGGGTACTCTAACTTGCCTACAACTCTGGGTTCTACAGCTAGCCTACAACTCTGGGTTCTATACCTAGCCTACAACTCTGGGTTCTGTAATTAGCCTACAACTCTGGGTTCTATACCTAGCCTACAACTCTGGGTTCTGTAACTAGCCTACAACTCTGGGTTCTGTAAACAGTATGCAGCTTTGGGTTCTATTATTGACATACAATTCTCGTTTTTTTAACTAGCCTACAATTCTGGGTTCTGTAACTAGCCTTCAACTACTGTATCTAGCCACACCTAAAATAAAAATAGAAGTTACTTCCAACTTACACCAAGCCTATATCAGTCTATAATATGCTCAAATTATTTTAAATTTGTCTTTACTGTAGAACAATTGAAGGAGCTAAAAATTCTGACAACCCATAATTTCATACGGTCTAGAGATTACAATGCTTGACTGACTGAAATAATTATAAATTATCAATAGTCAAATTTCTCAAACACACAAGTGTAATATAAATATTGTAGCGGCAGGGAGGCAGAGCATCACAATTTTCTTAGCTGTTTTGTCAGTTTCTGTGATTAAATTTACTTATTGTACTTGTACTACTTATTGTAGTTACATCTGACTTAGTTACAGCAGCCAGGCCATATGTTCTGGTTCTGGTCCTGGTGTGCAGACTGTGTTTTGCGAGTGCTTTATGTGCATGTAGGAAGCATTCACAGAAATGTACACATTAAACTGCATATTTCTGTCTGGTTCCTCCACACACTTTCTAACTAGTACACACACTCATACACTCCATCATTTTCATGTGTTTTAGACATAAAGACACACATACACACACACACTTCTCTTCTCTCCTCAGTGTCAGTAAAAAGTGCTTCTAGCCATTCTGAGCTCGACTGGACTGGCAGATTGCAGATGTCTTAAACCGAAGGAGAATTCCCTCGTTTGTCTGTGAGTGTGTGTGTGTGCTGTGTGAGCTCATAGTGCAGAGTGTGTTAGCCTTATACACGTTCTTCTTTCTGCTAATTTTGGATATATGGAGGAATGGAGGGACACCCTTGACCTCCAGCACAAAAGAAGCAGTCCTCTCTTGCTCTGTTATGCTCTCTTTTCCTCACTCCCTCACTCATTCGCTCACTCCCACTGAGCCTAGGGCATGGGGTCTACCATGTCAGTCTTCTGCAGAAGGAGAGCCTCAGTTTCTTTCTTTATGTATCTCTCTCTCTCTCTCACTCTCTCTCTCTCTCTCTCTCTTTCTCTGTCTATCTCTCTCTCTCTTCCTCTCTCTCTCTCTCTCTTTCTCTGTCTATCTCTCTCTCTCTTCCTCTCTCTCTCTCTTTCTCTCAATCTCAATCTCTCTCTCTCTCTCTCTCTCTCTCTCTCTCTCTCTCTCCTTTGTTTGATGCTCTTCGCCTGCTCTTTGTCTTGGTAGGCTTAGAGCTGTACTCAGTCACACTGTTCATCCGTTTGTCCGGTCCTTACACTCAGCATCACTTCACTGACACTTGCATAAACTGCGAATGTGTCTTTGTACCACTTATGCATACATAATAAAGAAAAAAAACATAGTAAGCACATGAATACAAACACGCAGCCGCTAAAGATATAAAAAATACTGACTTTTTCTTTCCACTTCAAGTTCACCGGTTTTAATGTGAATGAAGTACAGCACATTGTGTAGTAGACAGGACCCTGTGCGTATCTTATTTAATTATTTTTTCTTGTACCTTGATTGCATTTTTGGAGTGCATTTGTAACTAAAAGTCAAGTTAACCAGCTCCATAATGGAAGTCAGAGTTGTCATGTACTTCTTGGAGAAACTTATCAGCACCACAATGTTAGTATTCCAGCAGAGCTCAGAGCAGAGTGTGAATGAAATGCCATATTCCTGGAAGAAAAAGGCCTGTGAACCTCCAGGAAGAGAGAATCGTCTGGAAGAGGCATCTGCTGAAAGAGGGAGGGGCTGCCCTCATGTTTTACAAATGTCACTGAACTCTGCAACTTTGGCCATCAGCACTCTTTTTCTCTCTCTCTCTCTGTCTCTCTTTCTCACTCTCTCTGTCTTTCTCTCACTGCAGTTCCTGTGTTTTTTCCTTTTTCCTCTTGGCTCCCTCTTTCCTCATTCCCTTCATTCTCTTTGTTCCCTCTGCTCCATTCGCCGCTCCTCCTTCCACTGCCTGCGTTTTAAAACTTGATTGAATGTCGGAGAGTTTTATGGCTTCTTCTCCTGAATGTGTTCAACCATTCGAATCTCTCCTTCTCTCTATTTCTCTCTCTCTCTCCCTCTCTCTCTCTCTCCCTCTCTCTCTCTAACTCACTCTCTCTCTCTCTCACACACACACACACACACACTCTATTTCTCTCTGTCTCTCTGGCTTGCTCTCTTTCTCTCTAGTACCATGCCTTACTAATGAGTTATAATATGTAAACACACATTCGGCCTCCATGTTGCAACTGTCTATCATTTCAGGGACGAGAGGCTTTTTAAAAAAATATATATATCACTGTTTCTCTCCAGGTGAGTCAGCAAGCTTCCTGGACTCAAGTCATAGCCCAATCCCATGGCTGGCTCCTTTACGAGGCCATTTTTTAAAACAGTGTTTTAGTTATGTACCTGCGGTGAAACATATTTAATTTTTAAGCCCAGGAAGCCAACACTGAAAAGAGATGAACTGTTTTATGTGCCATTTTAAGGTTTTATGTGCTGTGAATTATAGCACACCCAGTGAAATATTGGTCAGAGAGGGAGAGAGAGAGGGAAGGAAAAGAGACAGAGATGGAGAGAGAGAGAGAGGGAGAGGGAGAGGGAGAGGAATGGTGGGTGGGGAGTAAAAAAAAAAGCTGGGCATCTGTGGCTCGTAGTGTTGAGTGCCTTTGATATGAGCTGTGTGAGGTGTGGGGTCGTGCTGCATGGTGAGTCTCTGTGGGGACAGTCTGATCAGAAACACACACACACACACACGATCAGGCATGAAGGTGTATGAGAGTGACGGGGGGGTGAAGATAATGCTGATCAGACTGACTTGACCTGGGGGAGTGTATGTGTGTGTGTGTGTGTGTGTGCACAAATGTGTTAGACCCACTTAGGATGCTTATTCACTGTGATCAAAACAATATTTTTGCCACAAGTTAATAATATTTTACCTCTTCCTACAATCTGCTTCTTTAGTTTAGAGCTGGAGCTACAATGCTCATGTAGCTGTCAATTAATGCAAGTTTATATTAGCATCTTACAAACTGCATGTCTAAATCATCACATGTTGGCCTAAAGCTGCCTTCAGTAAACCTCACATAGATGTGGTTTCTGACCTGGTTTGACACTCATGGGTAAAAACGGTAGCAGCATCTCTAAGCATTTCTGCATTTGATAGATAACAGGAGGACATACAGTGTCAAGAAACAATAGGCAAGTCTACTTGACGTTACTGGACGACTGCTAAGTGCTAGTTGGTGACTTGTTTGCCACATTAGCCTTGTATCTGTAGAAAGCTAAGCAAACTTCAGACACCATGCATGTCTTGGCTGATCGGCTTCATTTCAGGTGTTAGTAAAAGGGGTAAATGTGATATTTGGCCTAGCCTTGGTTTGAATGTCCACCAGACTGGTCTGAGTCCGTGAACTCACTGCTGTTTGTCATTCAAGGCCAGTCACACTGTATCTGCTCCTTATGTCTCCTTCCAATACACGCCTTCACACTGCACGATTCCTCTGGTGTGCCTGACATCCACTTTCATGCATGGCCTGTTATCATGAGTACTCTCTCTCTCGCTCTCTCTTGCTCGCTTGCTCTCTTGCTTGCTCTCTCGCTCCCTGCTCTGCTTTGCCTGGAACATTAAAAACATCTTGGTGATGTCAGAATTCTTCTAATATCCCACACCACACACACACCCATCCCCCTCCTCACAACCTCTTACCCTACTCTCCCCTCTTCTTTTTTTTCTCCTCCATTTTTTTCCCTCCTCCCTGGCTCTCCTGCCAACCCTGCCTCTTCAGGCTGTTCATATGTGATGCCATCTCCCTAGTGACTCAACCCCTCTCTCTCTTTCTCTCTCACTCTCTCTCTCTCTCTCTCTCTCTCTCTTTCTCTCTCTCTCGCTCTGTTGTAGGAGGCATATCCTTGATTGGGCTCATTTCTCATTGATGAAAACACTAGGGGGCACTGCCTATCCTTTGTTACAGCCTCTGCATAGAAAACATGGTAGAAATGGAACGGCGTGTGAAGAGTGAGGGGATTTCTTCGCTTATTTGTCTAATTTATGATCATGATGGTGCCGGACAGTTCATCTCTCTCTCTCTCTCTCTCTCTCTCTCTCTCTCTCTCTCTCTCTCTCTCTGTCTCTCTGTCTCTCGTTCTTTCTTTCTGAGTACACATACTTATCCAGCTCCTTTAATGCTGTGTGCTGTTTGCATGTGATTTTCAGAAAGACTGATCCTTTCTTCACCTTTACACCTACTCTCTACCTTCTTATCTCTCTCTACCCGGTCAGGAAAAACAGTTACACGCACACACGCCCACAGAGAAGTCCATCCACTTCTTTCCAAGTATTTAAGGCGTGTAAGTGTCACTTTGCGACAGCATCTCAAAGTTTCATCCCCTGTTAGAAGTCACATGATTCATGGCACGCCGTCCCGTTCCCGTCCATTTTTCTTATGAAAAGACAAAGAATGTTTCCCTCATTTGTGTGTGACAGTTCTGAACTATTGTTTCCTGAAGGAAAAAAAACAACAAAAAAAGAAAAGAAAAAGAATATTTTATGATTTCTGCATCCCCCCCATCTTGATGGAGCTCTTGAGCATGAGCGTCATCCAGCGCATTGTCTGGAGGTGTCAAACATGCCATAGAACAAAGGAGATGGTGAAAATCGACACCAGTCCCCCACTCACGATTATCATAAAGAGAAAAATAAAAGAAGTGTGAGGAGGGGAGGAAAAAAAAGTCCTAAATGACAAGATAATCACTGCATTCAAACTTACCTTTATCACCACCAAAAATCTCTTTCTTGGGTCCCAAAACTAAATAAATAAAATGTTTTCCTTTCAGATGTCCTCAGCCGAGTCGCATAATGACTGCACTCTGACAAATCGTTGACAGCAATTTAATAGTTAAAAAGATAATTCTGCTTTCAGGGGCTTTTCGGGAAGAAAGGTCACTGCGGGTGTATTTAGCGGGCTGACTCCTTTTTCTTGAAAATTCCAGACTTAGTCTCTTTGTGTTTGAGTGACATGGGCTTTCTCTGTAATAATATCCTCAGTAATGAAGGATAATAATGGACATTGTGCTAATCAGAAAGTAAAAGATACTAATACGCATCAACCTGACAACCGTCAATAAACGCATTGCACAACAGCGTTACTTTTTTATCCCTCTGATGCTAATTATTATTGAGCTGCCTATATGTGTTTGCCCGTGAATAACATCAATTAGTCTATCATTGCGGTGTCCTATCTGTGGTTTAATGATGGGCGGGTTTCTTTTTTCTTTTTTTGTTTCTAATTTCTATCACAGGGAAACATCTGTTGAACTTAAATGTCGGGTTAGCTTGTTAAATGGTGGTGTTATTTTATTTTTCCCTCCTATAGATTAACTATAAGTGTGGTATTGAACAATTTTATTAGGGACAGTAAGAACAGAAGTTGTATAATACTTTTGTATTTAGAGTATCCTTTTCTTTAGTACATTTAAATTTTCTGTTAGTCTATTTACTGTATCTGTGTTCTATAACTTATTGTTAAAATTGTCTTTTTGTGTTTTTTGCACGCTCAAACTCGCACACTTCATTTTAAACAGGAATTGGCATTATTTTCTGCTTGTATCATGAGTTGTCTTTACAACTGAAATATATCAAAACAAAACCCTCTGTGTATGTAGAACTATAACTACTACTATAAACACTTTATTCATCAGTGAGAACAATTTAATCAGGCAAAGAAACATTTCAAAATTGCCACTGTTCTTTTTAAAATTTTCTTTTACTAATTTTTCTTTTACTTAAATGTTCATAAAACATTTTATTTATTATTTTATTTTATTAAAGTTTGTATAGTTTTTACTGGTCTCTTTACCATGAAAAATAAAGAGTGTAAAAATGAAAACTGATTAAACTAGGGTTGTGAGGTTTTGATCAGGTGGTATTGTTAGAACCTTTTTTGTTAAGACAGTTTTCTTGGGTAGGTGTGTGTCTTTGTGTGTGTGTCTGTGAGAGTGTGTACGGGTGTGTGTGTGTGTGCGTGTGCACAGACATAATGGGTTTTTCTCTTTTCCCTGCCTTCCTTCACACTCTCCCCCTCTCCTTCTCGGCTCCTGGTTAAAACGTAGCTGGTGGCTATAAGAAGTTAATTTCAGATTGTTATATATTTCCATTAATTTCGGCAGCCTCGCGCCCGGCTGCCTTTGAGAACAGGGGTATCAGAGGCTCATTTTTGGGGGGCTCAGGAGTTCTTTCCCTCTCGGCTGCGGAGACGGAGCATTAGAGACAGATAGCTGATAGGCGAGAGAGGTTTTTGTCACGTTCATTAGCCATTGGTCCTACTGTTTTTTTTTCTCTCTGTCTCTTTTTTTCACCTCTCTTTCCTGAGTTGAAGTTCAGACTCGAAAAGATGGCGGTGAGAGCCTTGGAAACTTTAAACAAAACGTCTGCTCCGAGAACTCATCTGAAAAAAAAAGAAAGCCCTGCAGCGAGTCTGGCTCAGGGAGGCGGAGGAGGAGGAGAAAGAGGGGAGAGCTGACCTGGCGCTGGCGTCCGAATGAAAACACACACACACACACACGCTCTATCATGAGCACCTTTCGCTTACACCCACGCATTCATGATCACAGACAATAAACAGTCACACGTATTCAACTACCCACACACCCGCAATTTCTCTGTCTCTCTCACACACACGCACGCCCAGACTCTCACACCTGACCTGGCCATGCACTCCAAGCCAAGCAAGGAAACTCCCTCAAGGCTTTAGTGAGGGTTTTTCTTTCCCTTTCTCTTTTCTTTTATCATCTTGACCCTGGCTGTACTCTCACAGCAAATGAAGCTTTTTCTTCTTCCCTTTTTGCCTTTTTTTCCTCTTTTGTTTCTTTCTTGTCTTTGTAGATTGGTTTGTAGTCACAAAGCTCTGTTGTGTCTGGATTACCTCAACACAATCTAAATATGCAACTTTTTCTTGTTCAATTAGCTTGCCGTGCTGATATATTATTTAATATAATATAAATATTCTTAATTTTATTAAGCTTATTATGCTATGTGTTTATTAGTTAATATCTCCAGTAGTTATTTTTTCCCTGGGTGTAACAAAACACTCTCTTGTATTAAATGATCAGTTTGCTTGCTCCGTTTTCCCTCTCATTGTGCATAAACAGGCACCAAACTATTTGAAGACCTTTCACTAACTGAGCTTTTTACATTGTGTTTGTATATTTTAGTATCTAATATTTCTGATACCATTTATATGGTTGCATTATACGTATATCCTTTAATATATATCTGTATTATATCTGTTTTTGGATCATTTCAGTTCTGGCTGTATCGCACAAACTTGTTCTTCGCTCTTGATGTTTTTCTCTCATTTGTTTAGCTTTAGTCTGTAATTAAAAAGTATCTAAATATTCAATTTCCACACAGCCTGTTATACTGCACACAAAGCATTTAATGTTCCATTGTTTCTATTTCTAATTCAGCACTTTATGCAGTTTGGGAAGTTTTTTTTTGTTCACTGATACGTTTTCTTCACTTTTAGAGCTGCCATAATTCCACTGTTAAACTTGTTTACTTCATGATAAAAAATGATTGATTAAAATTTACCTGCTTGATCTTTCAGCACTGATTTGTTGGCACTGATTCATCAACAGTGATTATTATGAAATGTATATATTTTTTTTGCTATATTAGAAAAAGAGATTCTACTTAAACGTCATTGTTTGACCTTTTAAGAAAACTGGCTTTAATAACGTGAACTTAAATTACTGGATCATCCTTAGTTGATAGATTGGATCATGGCAACCCTGCTCTGTTTTGTTGATCCTTTTTCCTTTTGTGGATTAGTTTGTGGTTGTAAAGCCACGTTGTTATGTCTGTATGAACTCTACACGTTGCATACACATCTAAATATTCTCCTTCCTGCTGACTCTTCTTGCTTGTTAGGCTCTGCGTGTATCATTTAATATCTCAGTTTGACTTGGTGAATACCATGCCGTTGATATAAGCTCCTTAAAAAGGCTGTGGCTTTAGTGCTCAAGCAGTGTGTACACACTGCCCGTCCTAAATATCTGGCGTTAATGGTAATGTGTACTGTGCACGGCTATATTTCTGTCAGATGGGCACTCTGCTGCGCTAGTTTGTCTGTGAGTGGAGCTTTGCTGTAAACACCTCGGGCGGCCTGACCCCCGACTCAGCCAAAGCTTCATCTCCCCCTCTGACCGGACCCAGCCTGTGTGTGTCAGCCAGTGTCTGAGTTATGACAGTCTTGCATCTCCCTCTCCACTTCATCCTCCTCTCTCTCTCTCTCTCACTCTTTCTCTCTTTCCCTCTCTCCCCCAACCCCTTAGCGAATCAATGATCCAAAACTCTGTTAAAACAGGGTCAGCCCCGCGTGTGCACTTAAAGGGTGTCAGTTTAACCTGCTCTGAAATACTTACGGCTATTATTATAGCTTATAAATCATTAAGAAAGTTTAATTATACGAGAGTTTTCGTGGAGGAAATGTGCAGGACGGCACATGGGAGAGGGGAGTTTAATGGGCCAGCAAGTCCCATCACGGCAAGAGGGGAAATATTGAGGTTAGCTTTTCTATTTTTTACACCGCAGCCTGAAAGACCAAGGGAGAGCCGTGGACGGGACAAGCCCGGGCCATCCATATCGGCCCGCTCTCTGAGAAAAACAACCCTGTTATAGAAGCTGTACATTGACCAACAATGCGATCTCATCAGTTTTAGAAAGTGACAAATATTGTCGCCATTCTCACACCTTCTACCACATTTCTTAAGTAAAATCTCTCCTAATTAATGCAAACTTTAATTAGCAGCCAGCCTGAAATTTCACTTTGCGAAAACATTACAGTCCTAACTGCAAATTAACGGTAGGTGTCATTCTTTAATTGCCGTGCGCTGTTCATAAATATTAAGGTGTGCAGAGAAACGTCCTTTCAGTGCTCTTACGCGACGTTAAGACAAAGGGAAAATGCAGAATCGCTGGAGGTGTGTTTTTAGATTCAGCATGCCTACATGATCTAGATGAATCAGTGTGTTGAACAAGGAGCGCACAGTACGTCAATTAACTTGCTAATTAAATTACTTTTCCGTAAACGTGTTTCTGTGTTTGTTCAGATGCCTGCTGTACAGTTAGATAAGTGTTGTCGTCTCGGTCACAGACTTGATTCTCTTTGTTTCCATTTCCTAATATGTGTGTTATTCATTTGTTATGTAGTTTATTGTGCTTTATAGGTTTAATTCTGTAATCAGGGATGGCTGATAAATGGTTTGTGCTGTGATATAGTAATGTATTGCATTGCATTGGTAAACCCGTGTTGAAATAAGACAGCATATAAGTTTTGCAGTTTTGAACATGTACAACATGCACAACATGTACAACGGCAGTTGGAAAAAAAGGTTTAGTTCAGACTCACTGACCACACACGCACTGTGTATGTACGGCATGCAGACTCCTCTCTCTCTCCATGTGCGGAGGCACCGCAGGATCAACAGATGAAGGGTCCAAAGTGAAAGGCCCCAGCAGCAGGCCTTTATACTCCAAACCGGGGCCTCCCTGCCCTTGTGCCAATCCCAGCTGCTTAGGGCCTCTCTCTCTGATACACACACACATACACACGCAGCCCTGCCTAGTGTGCTTTATTCTCCATCAAGTTGTTATGAATGCTTCATAGTTGCATGCTGAATGCATAATTTGACAGACTGTTTGATGTGTGAATTTGTGATGTATGGCTTCTGTAGTTTTGCTTCACAGAATTTTAGCCCTCCACTCCTTAAAGCAAATCGTTCAAAAGTTTGTAAGAAAATAGTGAAGTTAAACCAAAAAAAGTCCGTAGGTTTTCAGTGCTTTGTTTATAATAATGTGTGTTATGGGAAAAACAATATTGGTCTTTGTTTCTAACAGCCCTTTACACTGATGGCATAAATTATATGGCAGTGAAACCCTGTAGGATGATCTGAAGAAAAAAAAAAAGGAATCTGAAACTTCTATGCTGAAAGCTATTATTGGCTGTACATTTTGGAGAAATAAAATTTTCCTATTTCATTATTTAACAAAGTGCTTGTAATGGTCTATAATGTACTTTCTACACATATTCATCGCATGGGGAACAGATAAGCTGCCTGCGTCTCTGCTGTGTGAAAGTACACCACCATTCACCTTTCAAAGGTTTACAGTGACATAAATGATATAATGAGATACATACATTTCAGTTAAATAAAACCAAATGTGTTGCAAGTACAATCTTCATATTTGATGCTAGTGCTTTACAACTTGATAGATCATTCATTAAGAGGAAAATAGTAATTATTTATCTTTTATTGACTTCTTGATGTTCCCACAATCTTTTTATTGCCTGAAGTCTAAACATGGAAAACATGCAAAGCAAAACAACATATATATATATATATACACACACATACACAAACACTACAATTGTGGAATCTCTGCTTGACTTTTGATTGACAACTCTATCCCCCTGCCCCCTCTTCTTCTTTCAGTCATTTCATTCCACCGTGTTCTTCTCTCTTTCCTCCTGTTTGGGGCTCTTTCCTGGCATGCGGCTCCTTCTCCTCCTGCTTTTGTTTCCAGTAGGTGTCGAGCGCTCACCACTTGTGCTGTGTCAGTAAATATTTACTCGGCTTCCCTTTCCTCGGCCGCCCTTTCTGACGTGTGTGTGCGTGTGTGTAGGTTTGTGTGTGTATGTGTGTGTGTGTGTTGCCCTCATGCCTTGTCCCCGGTCTGCCACTCACAGGGGTTCACTGATATCCTTCTCATGTCCATCCACCCACACCCACCCGCACTTCACATACACACAGGCGGCTGTGCGCACGCTGGACGCCGGCGTCCTGCTTGCACGTGGCAGCCCATTCAGCAACAGGAAGTGGAGGAGGAAGTTATTGCTGCTGCGTCTGCTGTCCCTGACATTCATTAATCAAAACCTGGCTGCTGCTCCAGTGCTAAATACCACTGCACTGCTTCCAAATGCATGTGACCTTAGCCACGCAATTACATTCTATACACTTACAGTATGGACACGAACAGGTTAGATCTATCACCCTGTGCTCATGCACACATAAACACAGGCAAACACACTCTCACTCGCACAGCGGCTCCCCGGGGCCTCATAGCATCCTGGTGCTTAGGCTTTCCTTCCTGCCTTAAAGACAAAGAATGGCCGGGCTCGAGGCCCTGGGCTTCAAAGCAGGGGAAAGTGCGAGTGTTGTCTCTTCCTGTGGAGGGTGTTGCAGCCCCCCCGGGATCAGCTGCTGCTGTTTTTCCAGCCCAGGCTGAGGGCCATAGGCCAGGGCTGAGGACTGCCCTGTGCCCTCCAGAGCCAGTGAAAGGCCCCAGGCCCCAACTTTCCACCAGCAGTGGGTCCAGAGGTCAGATAGGCTCAGAGGGGTCAGCACAAAGTTTAGTGTGGCATAACTAAATGCATGATATCGAGCTTCTCTGTGCTTAGTGTGGGTGGGCTATAATTTATACAATTTAGTATATTAATTATAACAATTATGTAACCAAAATTAGTGTTATTTTGTATGCCTGAATGCACTATGTAGTAACTGGTTAATTACTAGCTTTTAGTTAGCACAACGACAAGACTGGCTAAATATGTCAGAGAAATTTGCCATTAAAAATGTAGTTTAGCTTTACCAAATGTGTGATGTTTTAGTGGGGTGTCTTGGGTTCTTATGCTATGTTATCTTCTGCTTGATGCTACATTTACAGTTGCAGTCAGCTGACCACTAACATTCAGCATAACAACATCCCTTAACTGACAAAACTGTCTACATATTTTAGGAAAAGAATTCTGAGCAAAAGTGCCTTATGTCGTTCCTTAATGTCTGATTTATATTTTAAGCCTTTAATGTTTATAAGAGTGTGAGTGATATCTTAGATAGCTTAGATTTTATAACAGTATCCTTACTACTGCTATATTGTGACCCAAGGACACTTAAGACTAGCTAAATGTGCCATGTGGTAGCAGGCATGTGCCGACATTAAAACTGAATACCATGATAACTGTGTAGTGTTCTATCACAGTGTATGACGTTAACAATTTTCAGTAACATTTTATTAATAAAAAAGTAAATGTGTAAAGCAGTACCTGTACACAGTTACAAATACGTATCTCCATTCTTCTGTTTTTTATATTTTTGGAGAATTCCATCTGCCCTCAACACTGTGCAAGCATTTCATGATGTATGAATGAATAGAAATACTCCAACATTACTTGCTGTAATATCCTTCTACATCAACTTATATTGAAAGCTAAGATGGTTTTCTCCTATAAAGTTACCTTTTTGGTGGTGCAAGGTTTTGTTCCAACAGCAGTGATAAACATGTAGTGTTCTGAATGAATGTTCTGAAAGATTTGTAGAGCAATCATATTTTATACATATGAATATATTCATTTTGAGAATTTTTGTCATTGGAAAAAATGTAATTTAGTTTTTGAGAGCTGAGCATCGTCTCTCTAGTTTTCTCTAATTTGCCGTATGAAAGGTTAGCACCAGACCAGGTGATAAGACCACAACACACTAAAACAGCTGTGCAAACATCAAATAAAGCTTTGGATCTTAGTGTGACAGTGTGGTGAGACCCTGTGAAATCAGAGCTGCATTTCAGAATAATCTCTGGTGAAACTACAACTTCTTTAGCTGAAATAGTGTTTCAAGTGTTTACAACAACTACAGTGTGTTTTGGGACCACTGGTAAATGTTATTATTTAATATCACCACATGCTTAACTGAAAGCAAGATGTAGAATGGTTTATGTTGTTGTATCTATGGGCTGTCTTTTATTGTATTGCCTGTTGCCGCACTTTTCTCTATAGCAGTTGAGCTAGAAGTGGAAAGTGATTGTTTTTGCCCCAGCGTTTGTAGGAAACTAGCGCCACAAGCTTTAAATGGCACCACACAAAAACTCCTCTGAGTGTTTGTGGGAGCATATGTGGTGGTTGCTGCTCTTGCTGGCCATAATTGGACAGTTAATCAATCAAATATTTAAGCTTCATTTTACCACACAGTGGGTTGCCCGGATTATGGCAGCAGTTTGGGTGCATTAGGCTGCGCTCAGCAACGATGCTAACAGCATGGCTTCCTGAATCAGCCTGCATCTGGATTTGTGTGTGTGTGTGTGTGTGTGTGTGTGTGTGTGTGTGTGTGTGCGTGTTTGTGTGTGTGTGTACATGCATGTGTGTGAGTGTCCTATATCTTCATGTCGTGGCTTATTTTGTGATGCTTTTTGCTTCTGAGCAAGCTCCCATTAAAAGCCCATGTTATTTATTTGTTTGTTTGTTTGTTTGTTTATTTATTTTTTTGCTACTTTATTCTGCCTGCGTTTATCCAGAGATGTGTTGAGCTTCTTTTTTTTCCCCCTTTCCTTTTCCCCCTGCCCCCAGGGACACCATTGTGGATTACCATTCAGTTCTCACCTAATTATCTGGTGACTTGCGCTGCCTTTGACACGTAATTATCAAAGCCCTAAATAATTGTCTTATTGCCTTTGTGTTTAGATGTAAGCCTTGTGGAGAGCCTTTGCCTTTGTTGCTGCCAAGGCTGAAATGGCACAGTATTTATCTCCACACAAGAAAGACGTCTCCTCGCTCTTTCCGTCTTATTGTTGAACTCTTCTGTGTTTTCTTTGTTTTTTGTTTTTTTTGTATCTGTATGTGCATTCGCACATGTATGTGTGTGTGTGAGTGTGTGTTTGCGTTTACGTACACATGCTTTTACACTGTGCGCTGTCAGGTATGGCAGAGAAAATAAAATAGATGGCATCTTTATCAGGGAAAATGGGATTTCAAATGTCAAAAAGTCAAGCAATTAGCTTGCGACATAATGTGAGGCAGCTTAAAGTACCAAATGCTTATTTTACGGTAGAGGTCATGAACGAGGTCAGACAGAAGAAAAAGAGGCAGAGACAGCAGGGATGTGGAGCGTGGGGGCTGGTGAAGCATGTGAGCTGACATGTTTTGCTAAAAGGGGTTTTCTACTGGTGGTTTCACAGTGTTTTCTAAAGAACATTGTGGAAACCTCCTCAACAGAAGGCCTGTTCACTAAAAGTACTAATTTAAATGGACCAGCACTTAATCCAACAGTTCTTTCATATCAACTGCAGCAAGTTTGGACACATTTTACAGAATGCTGGTAAAAACCTCATTCCACCTGATTGTAATTGTAGCACACTTTGCTTAGAGTTGCTAAATGAATTCATATTTTAACTAGAAAGATTTGAAAATTAGCTCTATGCAGAAAAAAAATAATTTCTTCTGTGATATTTTGTTGAGCGTCTCCCTGCTTTAATGACTGCACCAGTCTCTTGAGTTCCTGTCCATTTTAGCATACACTTCGTGCTTTCTGTACAAGCAGAACCCAACACTGACATTCTCACATTCCTGGATGACAAGTGGAGGGTGTCTGTGTCTGGCTGGTTTAACAGGCCTGACGGAACACTGGGACATCTTCACTGACCAGAAATATCACCAGGTGTGGGCAATATGGCAAAAAATGTAGTATGATACTTCAGGAATGATCATGATACAGTATGTCACAATATTCATTTTTGGAATGAATGGACAAAACCAGCCAGTAAAGGGATATTTTAGAAAATGCTCTCAATAACTAAGCCATTATAAATGGTTACCCTTATGCTAGTACAGATTAATTAATGTTGTTGTGTTTCACACTACCAATATCACAGTATACTTAGATAGGCATATTTAGGTTTATTCTGGCATACTTTTTCATAATACAGTTAATCGTCAGATTGGCAAACTTTGAGTAGAACTTTAAATATACATAGTTTGTGGAAGAGTGGGCTGTAATGGACATACACTACCGGTCAAAAGTTTTAGAATACCCCAATTTTTCTGTTTTTTTTTTTTTATTATTATTGAAATTCAAGCGGTTCAATGTCTCATTGTTCATTTTGCAGAATGTTCTTCCCAACTATGTTGCAAAAGTTCCCATAAGTGTGTGGCACTTAGAGGTTGCTTTGCTTTCACTCTTCTGTCCAGTTCATCCTAAAGCAGCCAGATGGGGTTTAAGTCTGGAGATTTCTGGCCACTCCCTGTTTTTTCAGCTTACCATCTTGTTCTTTTTTCTAAGGTAGTTCTGGAAGAGCTTTGACTTATGTTTTGGGTCACTATCTTGCTGTAGGACGAACCCGACCAACTAGGCTCATAACAGAGATACTGCATGGAGCTACAGAATTATTTCCCACTTCTGGGTAACCTCACCATTTTTAAACCTCTCGCAGTTCAGCACTGTCCTTTGTACCATTTCATATTCATTGGACTTAAACTGTCTGAATTTCAATTTTTTAAAAAGCATGAAACACTGGGGTGTTCTAAAACTTTTGACCGGTAGTGTATATAGATCTCAAAAAACGAGTGGAATCCATACCTGACCGGATTAATGCTGTTAATAAGGCACATGGACATATAACCAAGTATCAGAAAATAAATTATGCATTAGTTTCACTTTCGTGTCCATTAAGGTTACAAAGACGGCTTTGGCTACCATGCTAATACTGGCTCACGGTATAAAATAGCTACATGAAGCCTGCCCTAATTTTGGAATGTTCCAAGAGCACACGCAAATTGTGAAAAACTGCGAATATGTGATGTGGTAAAATAATGCCTTTTTTTATAATGAAAACCCTAAATATGCCCCCAAAAATATTCCCAAAACACTTTAATTTCATTTAAAACTCAATTTAATAAATTGCCCTTGTAAATGTAAAGGTAAATCCGTGTCCGTCCTGTACAGTGTACACTGAACTGCTGTCTCTTGCAGTGCTTGGGTGTAAAATACTGATATTACACCTGAATAGACTGTACTGTAATTCATACAAGCGGATTTTTTTTGGTATGCGCTGTCGTTTTCAGTACATACCAATTCAGTATTAATTTAATTTAATTTGCAGTAATAAAAAGGGCTCTGAGAAGAACAAAATGAAAAAAACTCCTGCTGGACCACATCTGCCGGAGATGCATCACAGGGCAGCAGCCAGTATATGGTTGCATTGTGTTTTATCGACAGTACTGAAAAATGTATACAGTTATATTTCATATGGAAATTTAGCTGCATTTACGTTAATATTTATGTTACAAAATTAGGTGTCAAATTAATTTTGATTAATTAACGCGTAAAAAAAATGTAACAAATAGAACCCAGAGTTCTGGTATTTTGTAGTGTGCTATTTTTTATTAGGTTTAAATTAGGTTTTTGCTGACATTCTGTAAAGCTTGTCCCACCTTGCCATAGTTGCTGTGGAATAACATAATAGTGGGAAGAACTTGGATATGATGTTTATTCACATTATAAGTTTATACTTTTCTATTTCCCAAATGGAATAGTACAAGACCATGAAACTGGCAGTACGTTAAGCCCTAGTTTATCCATCACTTCTGTTGGTTCTGCTCACTGTGCAGGCCTCATCTTCACTCCACCATGGCTCATGCCTCTCTAGGCCACTCTTTCTCGTCTCCTCATCTCTTCCTCAGGCCAGATGCTCAAGTGCAGAAGAGGGAAGGGTAGGAGCAAGCGAGCAAATGTTGCAACATCTGTCTCTGTTGGTTTTTCTCTGCGCAACAAGTATTTGCACATGTTTGTATTGCTGTGCTGTTTCTGGGCTGGAGATGGATGAGCAGCAGCTGCCCAGCGCTTTTCCTCAGCCACTCCACAGAAGCCTGCTCACTGCTAACCGCTAATCTTGACAGGCTGAGAGAGACTGGCACTGCATGTGGGAATGGAGATGCCATTCATTCCTTCTAACGTTCATGTATTCATGCAACAGTTATCCCCTGATTCACATACCCCTGCATTGGTTCATTCAAGCACTCATCCAGCAAGAAAAACAGGCAGGACAAACCCAAACAAAGCATAGAGTTTAGTCATAATTAGCCTTAGCTTTCCTCGTCTACTAAGAGTTGATTATTTACTAACTATATTTATTTGTAACTGTACCTTTGTATTTACTTTACTTACTAATAGATAGTCTATGATATTTAATTCATAAATGACATATTAAACTATAAATATTTATTCAAATGGAAGTTTGGACCATGTAACTAGTGAATCTCCATACAAGTTTAGGCATTGTCTGTTTTGCTGAATACAGTGTTTACAGAAGAGCTTGGAAACCCTTTTCAAAACTAAAGATGATGAAAGTGGAGTGTCAATTCTGTAAACAGTATTCTTACCAACACTGAATATGCTGTGCTACTTAAGTGTAGTTTTAAATTAATTGGTAGTTTGCCGTGATTAAAAAGTGATAATTCATCAGTTCAGTTTATTCAGTATCTTTAGATGGCAAAACATAAAATATAAGAGAAGATAAACCTTTATTAGTCCCACAAGTGGGAAATTTGCTTTGTCACGGCAGAAAATGGACAGTACAAAGTCAGGAGCAGCAAAAATTAAGAATCTAAAAGTATAAAATATGGACATCTGCATTATAAGATATATACATATATATGTAGACTATATGTAAACTAAAAATAGACTAATAGTGATATGTATGTACACAATAAGTATATGTGTATATATATATATATATATATATATATATATATATATATATAGAGAGTATATATAC
>JBBPCX010000040.1:7343273-7375734 GCA_037974365.1 Hydrocynus forskahlii | reverse complement strand
GTGATATGTATGTACACAATGAGAATATGTACAGAGTGGATGTACAGTTAAATATAAGAACACTGTAGATACACACATATACACACACATACATGTACACAATGGAGTGACAGTAACAGTAGAAAATGCACTACAAGATTAGAAAAATTGCACGTTTTAAACCAGAAAAATTGCACGTTTTACACAATGGAGTGACAGACATTGACAATAACAGTAGAAAATGTACCACAAAACCAAACAAATTGCACATTTTAAATTGCACATTTTGCCCAGTAGTGATAGTTCCATGTATTGTTAAAACCAGAAATATTTTTACCAGTTTAATGTGATAAATGCAACATGTGTCCTAATTGGTTTTCATTTATTCTTTGAGGTTTCTATGTATATAAACAATCAAAGTTTATATATTTTTTAAATTAATAACTGAGAAATTAATAATTGTGAAATTAACATGTTTATTGTATAAAACATACATTACTCTTTCTTCAGTATGATTTATGTGGTTCATAATAATTAATGTACTGAAGACTATTTAAGTCAAATTCTTAGGAAGTGGAATTTATTTGAATTCAATTCAAATAATGTTTCCTGGCATTCCAATTCAATTACAGTTCTACTTCCCTTCAGCTGCATGTAATTCTAATTCCAATTCTAATTCCAGGAAGTGAATTGGAAGTTACCATGCATTCTCAATTCAATCCATGAATGGCCCCAACCCTGATTTGCCTATTTAGAGGCGGGTCAGGGAGCCCTTAAAATCAGCCCTTGGACAGTTTCGTTATATGCTTAAATAGTTTTGCATGTGTGAAGAGTTTGTAGGTTTTTGTTTTTTCTTTTTTTTTAGCAAATGAAGGTTCTTCCTAGAACCTTTGCATTACATGGAGACTCCTTAACAAAAATGGTTCTCAGAAGAACAGACAAGTGTTTTAGGGAACTGCAAGTCAAATTGTAATGTTTTTGTTTAGTGATTTTACAATGGCCTTGCTAAAATTGCTGCCCAGACCTGCAGTAGGATAGGTGAGTCCACTTGAAAATCTGAGAGCAGGAGGAAGAAACTTTGACTGGAACTAAAGCCCACAAGTGGAACCTATCCTCCACTGGTCGAGGACAGATAGCAAATCAGTAACGCAACAAAAACAGTTACAAAACAAAAGCAGTTAAGAGTTATAGTAAATAAAGACATATCTGATGACTGTATGGTGATTAACAAAAATTGTTCTCGTTTGGCACGGTCCAAAGAGCTCCTTTGAGCACCTTTTTTCAAGAGTATACAGGTGAGCTTAGCTAACTGACTACTAGCATTTGGCTGACAATCTTGAGTGATAAAAGATAAATAAAGCAGGTAAGTGTGATTTCAAAAATAGCCGACTGTCAAACAGCCAAACATAAAAAAGGAATCTTTGTTAGCCGAGGTGGTGCAGTGAGGAAGTTACTATGGGGTCTGTCTATGGGTAATGGAAATTTCATATTATGCCCCGAAAATATCTGCTGATATTCAAGCATTGATAGCAGCATTTATTTATTCAGTCATTTATGCAGTTGTCAGCTCGCCTGTACATTTTCACTCTTTAACTCCTTTTGCATTTATCCATTTCTGTAGTCGTTTGTTTTGTTTTGCATTTGTTTACAGCTTTGGCTCCACAAAGGTAGACACTCAGACATAAGTGGCTCTGTATGCTGTGTTTATGTTTGTGTACAAGTTGTGTGTGTGTGTGTGTGTGTGTGTGTGTGTGTGTGTGTGTGTGTGTGTTCGCTCCAAGTGCTTTGGCACTCGCTGAAGGACATCAATCAAATGCACAAGTCTGATGCACATGTGGCTGCATTCCCAATGGGAAACAGACAGCAGATTTCCTCTGTGGTTTCTTCCCTCTTAACCAAATGCCGTGTTTACGCTGAGGTTTTGTTTACATGATCCCAGGCTGTTTGTCATGACATGAGCATATTTATGACATTACATACCTTTTGTGTTACACTATTGCCATAAGATGCCTTGGAACAGTTATTTAGGTCTTTGAAGGGTGTTTTGGTGTCGGCGATGGCGTGCGTGTTGACTTTGCCGGCTGGGTTACTTTATAAGTCTGGGACTTTGGTGTCTAGACCGTCTTTGGGCTCGGTTACATTTAAGCGGCATTATGTTCTGGTTTGACTGACACTTCGAAGAGTTTTAAAAGGCTGAATTTGCTGCTCCCTCGGGCACTTTTGAGATTGAGGGAGGTACTCCAGCCATGCACGCGCCTCTGTAGTTGTGAACATGTGTGTGTGTGCGCATGTGTGTAAGTGTGTTACCTGCTTCCTCCCTTTTCTTTATGAGGATGCTCCTGAGAGTACCTTATCAACAGAGTGATATATTAGTCCTTAGTGCCTTAATAGATTCCATTTATCTCCCTACACCCCCTTTAATTTACCCGAGCCTGGGGAACGCACTGTATTCAAATGGCCGCAGACACTTTGATGTAGCACCCGGCCCAGCTGTAGTCCCTATAAAATGTATCAAGTGAAGTGATTGTTAACCTATTGTTGTCAGACCTGTCTTCTTCCCCAGCTCTTTTATCTTACAGGCAGCGGTTAGCATTTCATGTTAGCTCCTCGGTGCTGAAATACCATGGGTGAACAGAACATTTTTTGCCTTGCGTTGGATTACTGTGATGTACAAAGTACAGTGAAACCATGTGGATGCTGTCTAAAAGCTTAAAGGGGAATTCCACTGATTTTCTGCGTTATTCAGTTATAAAGATTTGTGCTTGGTTTGATGTGAAATGGTATAGAGAAACATACTTATTCAGATTTCTTTACTATAGGTAGGAACCAGGCATTACTCAGGGGTACCTCAGAGGTGCCACTAGCATTCTTGGGTGAACGCCCTAACCACTAGGCCACACGCTGCCCCATATTGTACTGTTGATATTGATAAAATAATGCTAAAAATAGTGCTATTTCTTTGGGGAGTTTTTCTATTCTCTTTGAACTAATTGAGTAAGAGAACAAGCATTCAGTTTCAGCAGCTCTCAGGTAAAGTTCAGATTCTCCAAATACATTATGTGGATTGGGGACACACCTGTGCACATCATTCAGCATACCAAGACATTTTGGACAACGCCATGCTTCTGACTTCCTGTGGACGCAGTTTGGGGAAGAACCTTTTCTATTCCAGCATGACTGTGCCCCAGTGTACAAAGCAAGGTCCATAAAGACATGATTGGATTAGTTGGGTGTGGAAGAACTTGACTGACCCACACAGAGCCCTGACCTCCACCCCATCCAGCACCTTTGGGCTGAACTGGAACAGAGATTGCGAGACAGGCCTTCCCATCCAACATCAGTGTCTGACCTCACAAATGCTCTGCAGAACGAATGGGCACAAATTCCCACAGAAACACTCCAAATTCTTGTGGAAAGTCTTCCATGAAGAGTGGAAGCTGGTATGGCTGCAGAGGGGGGAATGCAATGTTATTAAAGTCCTTGTTGGTATAATGGTCAGGTCTCCCAATACTTTTGTCCATATTGTATAGTACTAAGAACTAAGTACAGTTACCCAGATATTGTGCCTGTAGTATGATTACAACATACATGATCTCATTGTCTTATTCGCCTGTATTCTCTTGGTTTTGTTAGTTTGGTCTGCAACCCAGACCACCCGAGTAGGTCAGGGTGATGATGTTATTCATGTTGGGACCAGACAAGCTTGGGTTTTGAATTTGGACAAGTTATATATGTTATTTTTCTCCCCGTTTCTCTCTCTCTCTCTCTCTCTCTCTCTCTCTCTCTCTCTCTCTCTCTCTCTCTCTCTCTCTCTCTCTCTCTCTCTGTCTCTCTCTCTCAGATGATACAGAGGGAAGAAGAGGTGAAGTCCCGTGTGACTGCCGTGGCCATGACGGACTCTGTTCACAACGTGTGGCACCAGGAAGCCAACGAGTCCATCCAGGAGTGGCTCAAAAAGGTAAACTGTGTCCGTCTCTCTCAATCTCCTTCAAATCTCCTCTCCTCAACAGGCACAGAGAGTCTAAACCCCGTGAGAAACAATCACCTGCCCCCATATTGACTGCATACATCAACTCAAACAGCAAGGCATTTCATTCACTGCGCAGATACACTTCAGCAGCAGGAGTCACCATAAGCCAATTGTTTGTTTTTAATGCCACGCTCCTGTTTGTCTGTTTGGTCAGATGTCAGGGAGAAATCAAAGCCAGAGCTGCTGTGCTCTCTGTTAGCGTGCTAGCTTTATTTAGTTGCTGACCTAAGGTCCATAGACAACACCTGGGAACCCTCAGTATGCACATAAATTGGAGCAGGCTGATCCCTAGCGAGGCCTACAAGCGAGAGAGATGCAAATAGCAAACACACACACACACACACACACACACACACACACACACACACACACACACACACACACTCTCTGTTACCCAGGCCACGCAGGATTCTGCAGGTCCTTTCTTTCTTTCTTTCTTTCTTTCTTTTTCTTTCTTTCTTTCATTGTCTTTCTCCGCCTCCCTCTCTCTACCTCTCGCTCCCTCCCTCTCTCTCACTTTCTCTCTCTCTCTCTCTCTCTCTCTCTCTCTCTTCTCTTTCTCCAGCCTGTGGAAGGCAGTGCTTCAAAGTTGTGTTGGCTGCCTTCTACTGCTCGATGTACTATTCCTGATTCATTGGAGAGAAATGGTGGCAGTAAGGCGTAACTGGAATGTTGATTTCTATTTGTGATTATAACCACAGACAGTAACTTCTGTAATTGCCTTCAACATTCACCCCCATGAAAGAGAAAGGCAAGATGACATTCTCTTTCATTTACCCCTTTCATACTCTTAGTATTTATTAAACTGGGCCACATAGACCCCCAATAAAGGAAAAAAGGGTATTCATTTTTAAACACACAAATACTCATGAATATATTATTTCATCTGCAGAGGTAAGAATACCATTATTATATTGTCAACAAATGTAGAGCCTACAAGTTTTAGTTAGTTTGGTAATTTGTTTTTAGTACAAAAAAGGTGATGAGTCATGTTTAAAAGGTCCATATCTTGAAAAAAAAGTTCTTTACTTTTTGTAATCATGTTTGATGAAGCATGTACACATTGTTAAAGCTTTAAAAAGCTTTTTTGTGATATAAAAAAAATCAGTGAATTACCTTATCTGATTATTCCTACTTATCAACGCTGAAAAAGTGAGTTGTAGGAATACTTTGTCATGCACACATAATAAGCAGTGAGCAGACACACACACACACACACACACACACACACACACACACACACAGCTATATATAAAGGCAATCTTACGGCACAGTAAGAAAAGCAGCTTGTTTAAATGTATAAACAGAGGTTGGTAAATCACATAAATGTCACCTCATAGAAGAAAAATAAGTAATAGAAAATATTAGCCCATTAAAGAATCATGTCGTCACCATTCTGGATTTGGTATTGTTCATTTAATAGGCTCCTCCTCTGATAGTGGATCTTTATGTGGTGTTGTTAGATTGATGAGATGAGCTCCGATCAGTCTGTAGTGGCTCGTCCTCCTCTACAGCTGAGTCTGGCTGTGAAGGTTAGGCCTTACAGGTGGGGCACTGGTGCTGCCTTTACTACCTTCCTTCTATTACTAACCTGTCCCAAGGCCTTCCTTTCCTTATGTTAGGGATGGTAATCCCCTGTTTCCTCATGAGGGATGGAGGGATAGAGGGATGAGAGTGGAGAGGTGGAGGGATTTAGAGATCAACCTGCAGTGGGAGAGGTGATAGGGAGATAATGGGTCATACGGAGGCCATGACATCATGGAGCAGGACTGAGAGAAAGAGAGAGGTATATATATAGAGGGAGAAAAAGAAAGAGAGAGAGAGAACCGAGGGGGAAGGGCAAGTACTGAAGATTCCGACATAAACAGAGCTGCTCTCAGAGCAGGAATCCCTAGAGTAGCAGAGATATATAGAGAAGGGGAATACACTGTAGGAGCAAATCCCTGCAGACATGCCTAGAAAGGAGAGGCAAGGGTAGAGAGAAGTACTGGGATAACAATAAACCTGTGCCATACTGTACATTATGTATAGCGGATCGATGGTTAGATGAGCCGTCTAATAAGTGGTAGGCTGTGTTAACTCATACATAACGGAGAATAGGAAAGTAAGAGAGACTAAAATAAAAAAGGCAATGAACTCCAGTGACAGCTGAAGTCTATAGACTGCAACCTTATTATCACACATACACCCAAACACTAAAATTTACGTTTGTCCAGACTGTATTGAATATTTGCTTTTATGTTCTAGCAAATTACACCGCTTATATTACATAATGTAAGCAGGGGGTACATTACATTATTAGTCCATGGCTGGCCACCTTTCTTGATAAAAATGTGTGCTTATTTTATTTTTTATTTTATTGAAACTTTTTTTATTATTATTATTTGGTAACACTTCACTGAAGGCCAGCATTCATAAAGCAAAATAACACCTTTGCAAACTTTTATGGTAACTACTATGTAAACATTTATAAAGACTTATTCCAACAAGTGCAATTTGTCTTAAAGGCTGCTTCTGTCAGTTTTGAGGTCATTTTACATCAGAAAGTGTGATGACAATGGATGCTTGTTGGAATAAGCCTTTATAAATGTTTATGTAGGTTTATGTCAGTCGTCATGGATGTTATATGTACATGTCGTGTAATCTTACAAATAATGGCCTTCAGTGTGGCTTTACCATTTTTTTGGTGATGTGAACTGTTGCTGCTGCTGAATAGCATTGACTCTAAGGTCATTCAGCAGGTGCAGTCATTAGGAATGAGGCAGTTGTTCTTGGTCATATTCAGGCTGATTTTAGACAACTTTCTTTTGAAACCATATTCAAAACTCTATGCTGTTGGTGGCTTTGGGCTCAGATAAATAATAATAATAATAACACATTTTATTTGATAAGCACCTTTCAAAGCACTCAAGGACACTGTACACAACAAAATGATAAAAAGAACAAGCATAAGAGCAGACAATTTACAGAATTACGGATGTAATTTCCTCGTGCCATATTTAGATTTGCATCACAATAATGGGGCCAGTGTATTGATCTAAGATGAATAAACCATGGTTAGCTGGTAAATACTGACAGGGCCTCATAAGCTAGGCTACTCTCTGAACTAGACAATTGTATCAGACAGGATCACCACAGAAGCCCCAACTGTTTGGGGCTGTTATGGAGCATTGTGTCCACATAAGCAGATACATACATGCACACAAATGTGTTTTTGTTCTGATATTTAGAACCTACCAAAAGAGTTGTTGAGGAAAGTTGTAAGGTTAAATGCTCTACTGTTAACTTGCAGGAAACTCATTGTGCTCCACCTTACACACACCAGCCATGAAGATGTGTGGCAGTATGGTAAGAAGCGGGTGGGCCAGAGCTGCAGGTCTACAGTGAATATTTGATCAGAGGCGAGGCACAGGGAGCTTAATGGCGGCGTGTGGGTCGGCTTGAGCGCTCTCTGTGGGAGCCAACACCTGTCTGCAGTTTACCTTCTCTAACTGGGCCATTAGGAGAGCGCTTAGTGTCCCACCATGCTCCAGCTCCCTGTTTCGTGGCCTGCAGGAGCCTGGGACGCTGCCGCCATCTGGCCCTGATTAATGCTGATGGGCCTAGCACTAGACCATTATCGCTCATTTGGGGCCGTTTCTCATTTTTCATCTTAGCCTTTTCTGGAATGAGAAGATATTTGGACATGCTGGAAATGAGATGATGTTTGCTTTACAGCAGTGGTTTGCATGTAGATGTACAGGTACAGTTTAGTCCCTTTGACATATGCGCCTCATGATTATGGATGCTCATCAGAAATGAATGTAATTTTTTTTTTTCAGTTGGCAAATACTTAATTTAACTGAAAATAACTTGGTTGAATGTCCTTTTACATATGGTATTCCTAAGATTCCTAATTGAAGTTTGAATCTTGCTTAATTAGCCTCACATGTTACAGTAGCCTTTATCAATAATACTAAGTGCTAAGTAATGTAAGCTTCGGAACACGAGCAAAGTGGGCATTACAAATTATTTTTTTAATTATTGTATCTGAAAAAAATGAGAATGGCAGACCAGAACAAACATTTTGAATGCAGTGTTGGGCAAAACTAAAAGATTATAGGCTATTATGGATAATATCAATTTATGGTTAAAGCCCTTTACCCACCAGTCTGGGAAGAATTTGAGGTTATGCTAATTGTAAACATATTGTCCAGACCACTTTAGAGTAAGTAGTTTAGGTCAGTTCTTTCTGGAAGAGATACAAATTTATAGTAAAACTGAGTGTATGTTGTACACTTGTCTGAGTATGTTGAGGACATTCTTCTGAGTTTAAACCAGCAGTGTCCAGGCTGCTTATGTTATCTTTGGGACGTCATTAGGTGATTGAATCCCCCAGATTGTCATTCACTGCCTTTTGTGATCTCACCAGTTGTAACACTGATGCATTCCTTCCCAGTAAAAGCTTTGTCATCTTTTCTGATCTCCCCATCTGCAGTCTCACCCAGTGGCCTCAGCCCCCTCTGCACTAGCCTAAAACTGGTCCCAGCGCAGTAGGCCTGCCTTGACAAATCTATTGAAGCTCCCTCTTCATCACCCCCCACAGCCACTGCTCTCTCTGGCTTGGACCCGAGGCTTTGAAATTCCTTCCCTTGCTTCCATCCCAGCTGACATCTTCCTCCAGACGGCATGAATTAAGGATATACAATGAGACACTTGATGTAGCAGTCAAGGAGCGCTCCGTTCAGTGGCTGGGCTCCATGGTGCACAACTAGGGCAGCAGGAATTCTAAAAATACACAATGCACGCTTGTTTATTCCAGTGGCAGACGACTTCACCCCTCCCCAAACCTGGCATCGAGACATTGACAGGATTAGAGGAGAAGAATGAGGAGTAGAAGAATAGGAGTGGAGCTGTGGCAGGAAGAATATGGAGGAGCTTCTTGCATCTACAGTGTCATATAGCATGTAAAACTCATGCTTAAAACAGAGGTTTCACTTGAGTTCATTCTTGCAGAATAGTTTATTTATTCATGTTCTGTCTACTAGTGGGTTCTTTCTTAGCAACTGAAAAGTTGAACAAGTTTTAGAGCATGTTAACGAAAAGCCCATTGAAGTAATGAGAAACTGTAGAACACTTTGTTTAGCATTGCTAAAACTTTAAACATAGACTTGATGGTGAGATTCCACTTTAAAATGCTATGCTACAGAGGACATTCCTTAGAATGCTAATTACTGCTGATTACAGGGTCTAAGAAATTAAGAGGTGTTCGTTACCCAGTGCAGTGATGCCATCCGTAGCTGGTCAACCAGTAGAACATATTTGGCCAGTCCTCTACCTCCCATTACTAATGGCAACCTGTTACATACTAACGCTTTAGTAACAAAATTGGCAAAATTGTCTCCTCCACGCATGATGAGCTGCCCAGAGACATTAAGTTACACACAGTTTGAAAATATGTGGCGTCTCTGACTTGGAGGCCTTCACATTAAGTAAGCATATCTAGGTATGTGTGTGTTTGCAGAGCACGCATTGCTCAGGTTAGGCCTGTCATGACCAAGAAACTTTAACTGATGATACATTCTCATAGTAGCTGTGATTAACAATTTGTGTTTTTTTGGGTTTCTTTTACAACAATCTGTGTAAAATCAATGTCATGTTTTTTTTACCTCTACCTAACTGATAAATGTGCGCTCGTCTCACATTCTGCTTGTTGCACAGTAACATAGCTTTGAAGTGTAATGACTGTGGAAAATGATTACAATCATCTGAAATAATTGGGATCAGCTAAAATAATTATGATCAATTGGGTACTGATTGTGACAGCACTAGATCACATGGTACTGAAGGAACAAATGCATGCTAAAAAAAGCCGGGAACTCGTGTGTGACGACGTTCCCAATTTGATTTAGTCAGTTTTTCTTCGTTAGGGAGAGCGGGTTTAATAGCTAATGTTTGACCTTCCGTCATGCACCAGATCCTGTCGAGTTAATATCACACAGAACTGTAGCCGACACCACCTTCTGAGAGCTAATGGCATCCCATGGATTTTTATCATCTACTAAAAAGAACTTATCAACGCTGTCGAATTTGAGCCAGTGGTTGCATCAGCTCGGCAAGAGCAAAAAGTCTAGAAGAAACAAAAGAATCTTTGCCAGGCCTTAGATTCCCTTTGGCCATAAACACATACATCACACACACCACACATGCTTACACACACATACTCTATCTCTTGCACGCTGGGATGACACTGGTCCTGGGGTGGAGGCTGTGGTGTGTTGTGTGATGACCCTTGGGGTGGCACGGGGCTCAAGGGGTGAGCAAGGTTGACAGGCTGAGGTGTGATGTGACCTGGGGTTCTGTCAAGTGTCCAGAGGGGTGTGTGCATGAGTGAGTGTGAGAGAGGATGTGTGTTGTGGGATGTCCAGGGCGATGAGACTGGTCTTTCTTTGTCACGGGAGAGTAGTTTTGGGAGTAAAGGCTGGGGGGGCTCTCCCGAGTTAGATAGTGGTTATGTTTTGTGTGTGTTTGTGTGTATGTGTGTGAGTGTGTGTATGCGCATGCTCTCAGATCAGAGACACAGTGAGGCCAGGTCCCAGCTCAGTCGGGGGTGGGGGGGCTATAATGGCTGACAGAGCAGTGTCTGCAAAAGTAAACAAGCTCAGATAAGCAGCGCTTCACAAGGCCGCCAGCTGCAACACGCTAATCTCGTTTACATTTCTCTTTTCTATTGAACTTTTTTTTATCTTATCTCCAGAACCTTCTTTTCCATGCATTCCTTAGGAACCTCTTTTTCTTCAGCACTGCATCCCATCTAAGCAGAAAGACACTTCCCATACTGTCCATAACACACAAATGCTGTCTTTACATGCTTGTACACTGTTTCAGTTTTAATTCATAATTACAGTTCTTTGCGTTCATGGTTAGCTAGCTATCCAGATGTATTTTGGTCTTCTTTACCATTTCTCACATTACAAAAATCTGCATATTGCAAACAATAATTACAGATTTTATGGTCCACTTAATGACTAGTAACAGTAGGGGTGTGCAATTGGACAAAATTGTTAGCATGATAAATTACATCACGATAAGCTTTTCTGAACAAATCATGTATTGTATTACTCAGAGAACACTGAGCAACAGCATATTTTGACACAAAATAGGGTTAGAGAAGGCTGCCAAGTGGCATAAAGTGTACTTATAAATTGTAACCTTGTTGTTGGGTATTTGCAATTTCAAATCATGGGGACATTCAAGTCAGTCTAATTGGTTGTGTTTAATTGGGCTCAGTGGATAGCAGTCTGTGACACATTCAGTAAATATATATGTTCTGTTTGATAGCATTTTAAATAACATATACAATATCCCAACTTCCCAGTGGCAAGATGTTTTAATAAATCATTTTGGACCATTTCTGTTGACCTGTTCATACAGAGTGAATGACAACTGGCATTTTTAAATTATGTTCAGAATTCAGAAAATGACAAAAGTGTAGCTAACAATGACATGGATACCTTGTATATTGTCTGTTCAAGTGTTTCGATCTTTAGAAAAAAAAATCTAGTTATTTTAATGCATATTATGAATCATGAAAATGTCAGTTATATGCTATTATATTCCTTGCCATAGACTATATGTTACCCACATTCCACCACTGAAACCATCTGTGATGAAATAGTAAATCTTTTTAAGCAGTAACGGTGCCAAGCACACATCAAGAAAAATAAAAATAACATAGCATAAATAAAGCCAGAAAATAAAGCCGGAATGGTAATTTCGCATCCCCTCAATCTCTGATGTGAAGCTCGTCTAATTAAGCAGGTTGTGTCTATAGACGAAAGGCTGTTAATGAAGAGAGAGGCAGAGCGAAAGTGGCTGTGTCGAAGTAACAGGGTTGATGACGGGTGTGGGGGTCTCTGAGGTTACTGCCGCGATCACTCAAATCCTGGAGCAGCGGTAGAGGCGTGTCCGGATGCTCCTGACCAACAAACGCGCTCAACTGCCGCCATGTTGAAAACTATACTAATTGCTTATATTTTTTCTGTCTCTCTCTCTCTCTCTCTCTTGCTCATTCTTTCTATGTCTCTTGCTCTTTTCTCCCTTCGCAGTGCTGCCGTAATTGGGTATCGAGCTCCGAGCCCTTAGACACGCCAGTGGACGCCATGCTCCCTGATTGTCCTCGTCTTTCAGCAGGTATGTGTGTGTCCACTAGGAATGTCTGGATCAAGGGTTTTGCAATCCAAGTCACAGTGAACACTACCATTAAAGCACCAGTCCCATTTAGGTAATATCATAGCATGTCATAGCAAAACCTTGTATCTCCAAAAAGAAAATTAACAGCATTTTTTGTCCTTAGAGACCATTTCTATTCATTTATTTGTCATGAACTTTTGACATAGTATAAAGACTGCATTTTTAACGGTAATGAAATGCCCTGCTACCAAGCACTATAAAATGAAGCAATTAAAATACTTAATTTTTAGCATGTGCTGTGTATGATAGATCTGTATCCGCTAAAATGATAAGCTTTGTGTTTTTGGACTTTTAACTGAATATCTTAGTCATGTGCATTACTTTCTTATTTTAACTTGCCATGTGCAAGGTTCATTCTTTTCTTGACACTGAATTCTCAAAACGTGCGACAACTGCATGCTTACATTTTACTTGCTGCAAATATAACTATCATTTGCTAGCTTGGCCTCAGCAGGGCTTTTCTAGTGCCTCTGTCAACAACTGTCCAATTTCATTGTTGATGGAAGTCTCCCAACAACACGTCTTTTGAGACCCTAACGTAAATTCACACCTGGTTTTAAAAGGTGGAGGAAAATCAACACTAAACCGGTAATGATGCATATCAATGAGTGAGAGAAGCACATTTTGTATGTCACCAAGCAGACAGCTCATAAACAAATTTTTTACAAAATATAAGGGCAGAATGCATCCAATTTATTTTTGAAACTCAAAAGAGCCCTGAATGCACAAAATTCATAAGTTAGTAAGATTCAGTTAAATCAGATATCTACATTAAGTTGCATACATTATGCTTTTGTGTGTGTGTGTGTGTGTGTGTGTGTGTGTGTGTGTGTGTGTGTGTGTGCGCATGTTTTGCCATTTGCCTGACTTGACCTCGTTTGTTTTATGCCGGGCATCCGCAGAGCGTGTCCGTATTTCAGGATTACAGCTATAGTGTGTAATCCGGAGCAGGATGGTGGAGGTTGAAAGTGGTTAGGTTGCCCTGGCCCTCATCCCCACTTAGACAGATGAGGGGATTTATGCTGTGCCACTATGCTTGCCTTCATGCTCCCTGCATGGCCTCCTATAAGAGTTAAACATCGCTTCACCTTTTTAACTTGTGCTGAGCTATTGATATTATCATGGTGTAATCAGGATTTTGGGCCTTCTCCTGTACTGTGGGTGGGCTGGGGATAATCAGCCTGTGCCAGCGCTGAACTTTTTTTTTCCCGTCAGTCATGACCTCAAATGAAAGCATTGAGCATTGTACTCCTGTATATTTCTGTTTATATTGAAGCACTGCTGTGCGTGCACGATGGCATTATTTTCTCTGTTCAGTGCCTGATGTTCTGTCCTGCTTACATGGGAATCTGCAATCCAGCTGATCACAAATCTGTTCATTTTACAGAATGCTGGTTGGCCCACTGCAGAATTGCAGGGACATTTCAAGTATAGATTTTCAAGGTCTTTTTGGTATTTTGCGACAAAAAGTCCTCACAGTTTTGCCTAGTCCTTTGACCTCCTTTGTCCAAAATGATAAAAACAAACAAATTGAACTTAAAATATTTCAACTGAACTATTTTCTCTTTACATATATCATGTCCTGTATAGCTGTTGTTGAAATTATTATAATTACCATTATTTATTTAACTGGATTGTTTTACATGAAATATTACCTAGAATTCATAAAACATTAAAAATAATACAAAACGCTTAAATGTAATTCTGTGCCTTTACTTCTTGTGCCAACCTCAAACCAGATATAACTGAACTAAAAAAAAATGAATTTCATACATTTTCAATTTTCTTAGTTTTTATGTGTATATATACAAAAATGAAGAAATTGTAGGCTCTTGTGTATGTATACAAAATGTGCCCCCAGTTCTAGAATGATGCAAATACATCAATAATGGTTATGAAAAATACCCATCTCTTACAAACTCTCATTTGTATACAAAGCCAGTTCAAGCCTGATCAATTTGATTTTTTTAATCTGTACTAAAAACTAAATTGGAAAATTGGTAGTAGCAGCTGTGGTTTAGTATGATCAAAAATATGTCTTGAATTATAAAATAGGAAACAACCTTTATCACATTTCTTAAACTCAAATAATAACAATCTTAAATAATATTAGTATTAAATGGCTTGGGGAGAAGCCTCCCTGTGTTCTTTGTGGTTTTGTTCGTTTTGTTTTATTTTTTGTTTTGTTTCTTCGTAGAAAATATATTCAGTAGTGTTATATTGTGGCTAAATGACACCTGCATAAACCCACCTTGACTAACCCTACATAAACTTTTATTTTATCGTATTTATTGTTATCGTATTTATATCTCGATTTTTAACTTAACATTTTCTATGAAGTGATCAGTTTCATAATTTTCTGTTACCATTTAAATAAGCCATTGAATATTGCTTCTTTATTGGTGGGATATTTGCTGCTTCCACTAAATCCAATATTAAATCCAGTAAATCCAATATTAACCGATATTAACCGAAGCCAACTGACATATGGGTCAAGCCCTTACATTTATGGACTTCACCATGTCCCGTAGGATAAGTAAGTCCTACCACTTTAAAAGCATTTGCTGTAGCAGCTGCCGAGTACAGTCTGCCAGGAGTCAGTGGGATCAATGACTTATCCTGCGAATTCTCAGTCTTTCCTGAAAATTATCATTATATATAGGCCAGTCTGATGACTTGCGATCATGTGTTGTTTACCAGTTTCTGTTTCCTACAGCTCTGTGCAAACTGCATTACCGTGCACACATAACAAAGCTGCCAGGCCTCTCCCTGCAAACATGATTGATTGGCACTTGATCAGAAACAGAAGAAAACTGCACATGCTCAGATTTAAGGATTGGGGAAACAGTTTTTTGTGATTGTTTGAAAGCTAGGGTAGACAGGCTGTGGTCAGGCAGACTCACTGTATATGTGGGCAGCAGTGATTTTCACGCACTCACACACAAACACACACACACACATACACACACCTATTACAATGTGTGTGGTGTTTCTGCTAGTGGCATTTGATATGCTGGCTGGACTTGGACCTGTACAATATAGAAGGGTGAAGACAAGCCTGTCTGTTGCACTTAATCATCTGTGAAGCTACACTCGTAACAGCATACCCTGTGTGTGTGTGTGTGTGTGTGTGTGTGTGTGTGTGTGTGTCTTGTCCTTTGACGTCTCTGTTTTTTTGTTTCCAACATGATAAAACTTGGACCCTTTCCCCCCAGTCTGGGTTGCTTTTTTCCTTTTTTTCCCCAAAGTCCCCCTCTATCATTCAGAAGGGGTCTTCAGGAGAAGGTCACTGTGCCTCAGCTCTGGCAAAGCTGGAAAAGACTGGCAGAATTTTATCAGTTAGGAGCACACTGAAGCCAGCCGAAATATGCAGATAAACCAGAACAAATGTGCTAAACCCCCCCTCTGGCCTGGCAGAGCTGCAGGGCTGAGTCTACCACCCAGACTGACCTGCAGCACAGTCCAGCCCAGACAACCAGAAGTGTATAGAAACCTGCAAGACATAGCTATGGAGGAGGCCTGGCCTGCTTGCTGGAAGATATACAAATGGCCACAGTGCCATTGCAGTGGTTTGTGTGTGTGTGTGCATTTGGGCATGTTTTGGAGGTTTCTTCAGTTCATCTCAGCAGGGAAATCATCAAGTTGAGCTAATCACTGGCCCTCCAGGGTAAGAATCGAAGAACACTGGTGAATGCTACCTTGAGTCCTTTCTGTTTTTTTAGGACATGATTCAGTACTTAATGAAATCTCAAACGATACTACAGTTTAGTTAAGTTAAATGATTCTGGTACTCAGTCATTTTTAAAAAATCTAAAGATGGACTTTATTATTTTGGCCAAAATAACTTATTTGTAATAATATAGCATAAAAATATAATATGGTGAGTGCTGAAAGAACACTGACCAATTGCAGTAGTGTAATGTGAGAAATACTGAATTAAATATATAGTATTCATCGGGTGTGGACAGTATTTTTTAAACATAGCACCACTTGTTGTTTTGTCAATTCTAACTTATTGAACATTATATCACTGTAAATATTGTGAAGTAAATATTGTGATGCATCAAGGATCATTAAAACGTTTTGCATTGTATTGCAATGTTACATTTTTGCCATATTGCCCACCCCTACTTTCCATGCATAAAGAAATGAGATGATTTATGTAAAACAGTTACATAAATAAAATAACATGGAAAATGAACTCATAAAAATGAATGAAATAACGCAGAAATGACGTGGTAAAGTGAAGATAAAGTTAAGAATAAATGCAGTTGATGCACAAAACTTTAAATAATAGCTAGATTTTAAAGAAATTGTCAGATGTTTCTTTTAAGATCAGTTAAAAAGTGCAGTTACAGAAGATGGCCTCTTCTGTAGTGTTAGCAGAAGGCCAGTTTTTTTCAGATCTATGATCATGTTAGAATATAGCCCACTAAGAACACCAATACAGTAATCAGTTCTGCTTGTAACAAATGAATGGTTGTGTGTTGACAAAGGGATAATTTACTGAACCTTATTATAAACTGATTACAGCTAATTCAGATGATTAAGTTGAACCTCCACCTTCAGATCGATACTCTGTGCTGCACTCTATACACAGCTAGTGGAAACAGTAAGCTGGCTCTAAAGAGATGAATCACAGTGCTGTCCCACATAATACTTTACAGCTCATTCTCTTATTTTCACAGACACTCTTCTCTCTCTCTCAGATGCTCTCCAGCTTTCTACCCCTACCCTATAGCAAGCCCTGAACATCTTCACACATTAAAATCACACGTACTTCTCGCACATATACCTACACCTCAGCTCTTTTGGTTTTCTCACCTTATCCCACATGGACATACACCCAATGACAGCTTTCGTGTCTTTCCCTCTGTCTGTTAATGCAGAGAGATGAGCCCTTCCGTTTGCCGTACCTGAGCGGCGGTTATTACTCATTGCTGGACCCGATTATTAATTACAAAGAGAAGAGCACCCTGAATGTAAACAGTGATTAATTGTTAACAAAAGTAAGTTAATGTGTACCTGAACTGTAATTATCTGTTCTGCACCACTACAAGGATCTGAACACAGACAAGTAATTAACCCTAATTTTATTTACAGTAAGAAGAACAGAGGAAAGAACTTAGGATAAAAGAACTTTGTTTGATGAAAAGCAAGATTATTGTCAGCTGATTAATTCATACTTTATCTTTTTTCTTTTTTTTCTTCTTTTTTTTCTTTTTTTTTGCTTTTAGTCCTCTTTTGGTGGTTGAAAGTGTTTCTTTTTGAATTGGTTCTGTTTCAAGCTGTTGGACAAGGCTCCTAAAAAAAGATGAAAATTGAATATAATTCCACTCGATAAGTGGAGAACATGAAAGTCGTATTTCAGTGATTTCAGCTCTGAATTTTTATGCTAACAGCAACATGAAAGAGCTAATAAAGACATGTTTGATGAAAAACGGTTGCATACAATAGCTCTGGGAGCACTTGTGTAACTTCACTGGTCCATGTCACTGACTTCATAGAACTCCATTGGGCCATGTTTTGTGCACAATGGAAAGTCATTGGTCCATGTACTGCTGACTCAATGGACTTCCATTATCATATTTTACCAACCAAATTGCTCCACGTGCTGTTGACTGCCCAGGCCGTGTACCACTGATTCTATTGAGGCCTACGGGTTGACTGACCGTGACGTACCTTCACTTATTCCTCCACTCCCAGGATTCAGGTGCACCTGATGGATGTTGCTGCCCTCAGTCACATTTCCCCAGGAAACACAGACTGGCTCAACTTTGTGACCTTTTTTTTTATTTTTCCAGCCTGTTTGCACCATACAAAATCACAAGCTTATCCGTAAGATCAAAGGAAATATCACTCTTTTCCAACTGGATGTGCCACCCTGTGTTACCATGGCAAAGTTCAGCAGGACGTTGGGGGGGTTATCTCCACGCGTTTCCATAGTGAGCTGAGTCGTACCTCGTGGCTGGCCTGGAACAATGTGTTTGTGTCATCCATGATCATGCATGAGGTCATGGCATCAAAAGGCTGATGTAGCACACAAGGGTATCTGCACTTTACACAGTAAGCGCTCAGGGTTAATAAAATTTGAAAATATTAATGCAGGTCAGCAGATTTCTGTCCTTTGTACTTTCAGCTTATTCAGACCGATGCGTTTTGATGTTGAGGTGTACAAAACAAGCCTGCAGACTTTAAGCTGATGTTTCCTCTGTTTTTCTTGCTATACTTTATTTTAACTCCAGAGACAGGATCAACAGAGTCACATGACTTCCTTTTTTAAAAAGATAAACAAATGAAAAATAGTATTGGTTGCTTGAATTTTAAGGCCTGTTTATGCTTTAACAACAAAATACATCCTTTCAGAGTAACTGTTGCAATAGTACCTGACAGAATAAGCATTACTGAATGCTGGGAAAGATCTTGTTTAGGCAGAGGAGAAGTTGTGACACGCTACTGTTGTAAATTGTGATTTGTGTGTGTGTGTGTGTGTGTGTGTGTGTGTGTGTGTGTGTGTGTGTGTGTGTGTGTGTGTGTGTGATAAAGTAAGCAAATGTTATCATGATGTCAAATTCGTTTGGCTGGAGCCTCTTCCCAAACTGCTGTTTTGTGAGCATTGATCTTTGGATAATAAACAGACTCTCCTGCCTTTTATTTGGAACATTTTTTCCATCACATGTCTGTTTTGTAATGAGCCATGATATGTCTAATACAAAGCCCCCAAAAACAAAGAGTTTAAGATTAACAGTAGGGGGATTTTGCGACAGATTTCGATTTAAGGCACTGTGCCAGTGTCTTGGAAAAGTTGTTTTTTTTTCTTGCATATCCATCTGAGAATGACAAGGCCTTAGAAAAGCAAAATTACGGAAAATATGTGAAATTGACTGCTACATACATAAAAAATAAATTTGTGTTTTTTAGACTTTTGCTCATTGCTGAAGGTTTTAGATTATTATAATTACCCAAATGACTGTCCGGACAAGTCTTATCCCAGCCGCGTTCCCAGGAGGTTTGGAAAAAAAGTAGCCCCAAAATATCACAGATCCTCCACTATACTTAACAGTGTATAATCATTGTTCTTTTAATACCAAACAGCTTTTGAGATTTTTTGGCCAGAAAGCTCTGACTTTAGAACCAAGATCCACTCGAGTTCCAGTGGCGTTTAGCAAATTCTACGTTCTTCTGTTTGTGATTAGATGAAAGAAAAAGCTTACTTCTGGCATGCCTTCCAAATAATTTGTTGGCATGGGGATGAAGTCTAAATTTTTTCTCTAAAATGCTCTAAAATGCTACCAACTTGTAGCATCTGTGAACCTTAAGCATGCACTGCACTATGCATGGGGGCAGAATAAACATGCGTCCTCTTCCAGGCAGGTTCACAACAGCTCCAGTTGCTTTAAACTTCCTAACAGTGAATATGGAAATGTTCAAGCATTTAGATGTTTTAATACCCAGAAGTCATGGATGACCGTTTAAGAGATCTTCAACACCTAGATTTTAGGGAAATCTAAACAGGGACATGCCTCGTTACCTTTTATTATATACAGCAATAACTATGGACACCTAAAACCTAAAGGGTTTCTTTTTTTCATATTTTAATGTCTACATTTGCATATTTTCAATTGGAGATAATAGGTAAACCGCAATTGCATTTTCACCAAGGATACAGGTGGTGATGGAGCTGACTGTATATGCTACAGCCATACATAAGATTTAAGACTATCGTACATTTAGTTATGTATGAAAATGTGACGTATAAAATTCTTATCTAAACTAACGATTCAGAGCGCTGCTCTCTGGCTTGCCTAATTCACTGCGAAAGCACTTGAGCCGTTTGACAGCGGCTGACTAAAAAGATGGAGTCTCTCCCTCTGACTCCCCACTGCTGTGTTACCTTTCTTCTCTATCTATTTTACCAGAGCGCTCACAAGGGAAGGCTCTAGTTGTCATAAATATACATATTGACTTTGTATCACAGTGCAACTTCCTTGTGTTATTTTTATTCCCCAATTTCACGCTCTTTATATGAGTCCCGTGGGTGACGGTGAATGAAAGTTTGATGGAGTTTTTATGCGGGCAGCTGTAATTTCTCTCTGCCTTCTCTGCCTTCCCGAGGATCAGAAGACACAGCCTTCATTTTCTATTCTTCTTTTTTGAAAGAGAGAGCAAGAGAGACAGAGCAAAAGAAAGAGAGAGAGAGCAACAGAGACAAAGAGAGAGGAAGAGAGAGAGATGGGGCCTAAACATCTTTTATCCGTCTGCTGCTCTGGATGACTGGCAGGCCCTGACCCACATGGCACTCGGCTTTATGTAACGAAGCCCTCTGTTTAAGAAGCTCTGTACAGGAACATTGTGCTGCATAAGGAGTTTTGTGTCATCTCAGTATTTTGCTTTCTGTATTACGTTTCTTCTCTGTTTCTTCTTCTTTTTCTCTCCCAAGCTCTCTCTCTCTCTCTCTCTCTCTCTCTCTATCACTTGCTGTCTCGCTGTCCCTTTTTGCTCTCTTTCTCCACTCCCTTCTGATTTGTGTCATACTTCTGATGGGGTCAAATTCAAGGCATGAGGAGAAAAATAACCTGGAGATTGTGATTGCTGTGCAGGAAAGGAAGTGATTTGTGAAGCCCCCACTGATACTCGGGTTATGCAAGGTTTCTCCCCCTCTCTTTTTATTTCTTTTAGGTTGTGGGGGGGTGATATCTTTTGAAGTCTGTTTTGTTTTCTACACAGCAGGCCACAAAACAAGCCTGTACACCATTTGTGGTGAACTTGAATACGGTCAGTGAAGGATATGACCTTCTCCATGGCGGTGTATTGAAAAACATCTGCAGTTAAGAAGGATTCTACTTAACCCAGTGTGACCCAAGTTCATTGCTTCATGTTGCTAGTCCAGGTTAGCATGTGAAGGCACCTTTGATCTTTCTCTGTTTTTTTCCATCTTCCGCTGGAGGTGGTGTTTACAGCTCTCTAAGATACAGGTCTGTCATCTCAAGGCTAGCGGCTTTGATCACACGATCACATTTAATTACATACAACACTATAGCTCTCATTGTTCCCCTGTGTACTTCATGTCCCTTGTCATTCCCTGGCCTTGGTCAAGACAAGATCACAGGCTGGTAGCATTGACCACTAGCTCTAGCATCAATTGCTGTGATCCCCCCTCAGTTATCCTCATCAGTTCATTACAGACAAGCGTCCGTATACAGCTCTGTTATTTCCATTCAAAAGGAGAAGGCTTGAGAGGTATCAACTATAAGTCATGAATAGACTATTTGTTCTCCTTTTATGGCAGGAAAAATCAATATGCACTGTCTGTGCGCCCCCATGCATAGAGAATCAGGAGTGTCCATTCTGCCTCTCTATATTGTTTCATACAGTCATGATGAGCCTATAGACCCAGCTCATTTTACATCACCCAGTGTAAGAGTAGCCCCAGCTGTGCATTTATGTTGCACTTTTGCTGTTTCTAGCAATCTCATCTTGTCTCCCAGCCTTTTTTCCTCATAACGTCCCTACTGGTAATTTCACCTTCGGCTTTTTTCACTTCTGTGTTACATTTTTAAATGGAAACTAGTTGCTAAGCAACATAGAAGGTCAGGTGAAGCGTATGTATTCTTGTTTTTTTTTTTTGAGAGCTCACCTGTGCCTGTTCAGACTAGTGTGAATTGATGACCAGGTTCGACTGAGGTTCAACACTGAAGAGTAAACCGAAAATTTGCAGCATGTTTTATGCTTATTTCCCTTATTTCCTGATTTTGTTATATTCATCAGGATGTCCCTGTTTATGTGGAGAGTATTCTAATCATGCCCCTCCGCAAAACAGCTGAATGACCCACTGACGTAATCTCAACAGATGATAGAAAAGCTGGCCATAGAAATCTTTACTCATCACACCGTCAAGAGAGGAAATGAGCTTCGTTTGAATGAAGGACAGTTCAGCAAAATATTCCCTTGGTGGATTTCAAAGATTTCAATGGATTTTCTAAACTAATTTTAAAAGTGCCAGACATGCTTGTAAGTGTGCACTACTGGGATATGTCCAACTATTTAACAGATTTGTCCTTAGACTAATGTGCCCTTCCTTTTGTTAACCAGACATAATGCCCATTTTTGACATAATGATTCTGCAGGCATGGTTTGAATGAAGATGTCGTTCTGTACAGTTTTATACAGAAGTTTGGTTGTACCCTGGTCAAATTAGGTTTCGCTGAAGTGAAATATTTCATGATTTGACTGGTGATTTGTACACGACTTTAAATCTTTCTCAACTTTGTAAAAAGTAATGAAATACACATCTCATGAAGGTCTAACACCGATGTCCTCCTCCTCACCCTGCTCACTCTTGATGCCTCCACACTTTTCCCTTAATGCTGCGTACACCACTTAACTATACCTAGAGCACTTAGTGCAGTTCACGTTATGGGCAATGGGTGGCCATCAAGCAGTGGAATTCCCTGAAGGGCCTTTGCATGCTAAACTCTAGTCTGTTACTAACCCTGCTAATATCCTCTGGACCTGCGTCACAGTCCAGTCATACTGGGGTCAGCAGCAGATTAAGAGTCAGAAACATGTACCTCATTGAACCTTATGGTGCATCCTATAGCTTGTATGGAAGCGGATTTAATCTTACATGTGGGTAACGGGTAAAGGGCATCATTCTCCAGAATAAAAACTACAATTCCCATGCCAGGGCCTGTGGTGTGTCCTAAAAGATACCTTTCAGTGTTCAAGCGTAGTGACAAAACAGGAGCCTTACTGGCCTTTGTCTGAACTCATGAGGGTTAATCTGGAGTAGGGTAATCAGATTGTTCACTCTGTTTTTTTCCCCAGGCTTTGCCCAACTCACTCGCGAGTACTGTGAGACACTAGTGATAGCATTAGCAGTAAAGCTGTGGCCTGTGGGTGAGGATTAGGGTCCAGGCTTTGCAGGGAGTCCTGAACATGGACCTGTTAAACAAACACACGCTATCAGCATGGATGCTTCCAGAAAAAAGGCTTTTAAAGTGAGATGAGCTGAACTGCTAAACATAGCAATGATCTGATTTTGCTTTACAAAGCATGGGAACAAATAAAGCATTATTCTGCTACTTACAAGCTACAGATTAGAATTCCCATTCAGATATCTCTGCAAAGACATAGAAGATGAATAAAATAATTAAAAACAAAACAGAATAAAAACTGATTTGATTTTGGTATTGCTATGATAATGTATGTGCAAAATTACAGCATTCTTGCCCTCTGTGCTGAGAATACATATGCTTATATCAGTAAAATACAATAAATATGAAAATGTCACACATAGGTAACCAACATAGGATTCGATTTTTTTGCAGTGTACAAATGTAGTATTACTGTCTTTTTTCACCTTGGAATTGGTAAGCAACAGGTTAACATGCCTTTAAATTAGCATTCCAAGAGCCAAGCAAATAAATAAAACAAAACAAATATAAAAAATAGGTAACCAGCCCCAGAGGCTATTTCCTCATAGTCATTGGAGATTTGTTCCTGTACTTTGCACACATCGTTTTGCGCTGCTTTCTGGCTTTGTTTGGATATGTCGAGCAACCGGGATGTAGATCTCTCATTTTTTGTCTAATCATCTGTCTGTTAGATGCTAGTGTTTAGTCAGAGGCTGCTAACGCATAATCTCATGTCCAATTCCCACTTCTTCACACATACAGCTTTGCCAGGCAGGTGCTGTTAGTGTTAGCAAGTGGCCTGCTTTGCAGCTGGTCTGTTAGCACTCTCTGTAGCATAGACCACAGTGTGGGAGGGGTCTGGCACCAGTGTTCCCTATTCACCCATCAGCTCCAATCAAGGGTTCACTTAGGAGCATGCTGCTATGCCGAGCAACACAACTGTCAACATACACTCACTCCGGTCTGACAGGGCTTCATCTGAGAACTGAGGACTATCTGATATTATTTCCCTTTCTTTCTTATCTCAAACGACCCCCCCACCACCACCACCAGCACCACCACCATGCAAGATCTCGTTTTGTCTCTCTCTCTGTCTCTCTCTCTCTCTCTTTCTCTCTGTTTCTTTCTTTCTCTTTCTCTCTCTCTCTCTCTCTCTCTCTTTCTCTCTCACTCCCCCTCTCTCAAACATGAACACAAGAGGTGGGCTATGAGTGTGTTTCATGCAGCCAATTTATTACACTGGCAGACTAATGGGGCGCTTTTCTTTAACAGCTCTCGATAAGGGAGGGTGAGAAGTTGCCGCTTCTGCCGAGGGTTGGGAGAACTGCGGGAGTCATGATAATTACTATCAAAGCAGCCGTAATGCACATAATAGAATACTCCGTTAGAGAACACTAATCAATTAATTAGGGCCTGATGTGTCATTCTGTGTTATGTTGTGATTTTATTTTTTCTTCTGGCTGATAGCATTTAGTCATTAAATTTAGACACATTTGTCTGTGTGTGTGTGTGTCTGTGTGTATGCACGTGTGTGCAGTTGTAGCAGCCCCCACCCTCAGGTTTTTTATTTATTTATTTATTTTTACAATGAGAATTTAATGAAATGCATATTTAATATGATTGTTAGAAAAACAGAGGAAGACGAAAAAAATAAACAGGAATGCTTTGAGAATATATTAGGAAATGTACATAATTGCAACAGATGATTAGAAACGAAACATCCTTGAAGGTCCTTGAGTTTATAATCAGCCTCGGAATTGAAATATTTATTTGTTTCTCGTTTTGCCTGAAAAACTGGATATTATTTATATAATTAGGTAAACAAAGTTGAGTGGGTTTTTTTTTCTGCTGCACATCGGAGAGCACGCTGGTGACCTTGGCTCATCTCCCACACGCTGGGCTGACAGATAAAAACTTTATTACATGTTGACGGGACGAGTAGCGAACAGCCCGCGATGCTTGTGCATGCGGCGTATTAGGGAAATATCACAATTAGCGTCTGATTTCCTACAGCTAAAATGCCGAGGAGAGGGGTAATAAGCGAGGTTTGTTTGTGGCCTGGAAAGGCGTAATTATAAACTGCTTTGAGAGGGCTGTGTTCGTTGTGGCTTGGCGTAATGAGATAGGCTGCACTGATCCTTCTATGATGCTATTACTCCTAATCCCAAGCCTCGCTTCCTCCCACACCCCGGGGCCTGCACTAAGGCCGCTGCCACCCCAGGTGCCTCCTCTCCACTCTCACCCTTTGGTTATCTCTCCAGCGAGCGCCAGCACGGCTTGATTGTGGAGAGGCCTGAGCCGACACATATGCAATGCTAATTACCCGTGCCTTGACACGCACACACACTATTGTGCGAAAGAGTCTGCGTGGGGGTGGGGCCAAATTCATGCCTTGTGCATTCAGCTTGGCTAAAAACATTTGCAGATGTGATAAAGAATGTCTAAAAGAAATTTAGACACGAGTACTTTTTCCTACTGGTTAGGGATGCTGTGATTTTTCAGTAAAGTTGTATGATTGTCAACAACATTGATTATGGAGGTAAAATTGTACCATTTCATAAAAGGCTCTGTAATGCGCAAAGCTGTCCATCATGATAAGTCATATCTACACTGCAGGATCTGGAGGGGGCAGTATAGCTTCTGTTGCACCATAAAAGCTCTTATCAACTACACAAATCATCATAAGTTGTATCCATGGCACTGAGTGTCTCAGGGCTGATGAAGCTCACTCGCACATACCTGCAAGTGTTGGACATGGTAAAGCCAGAGCGTCCCATCTAGAACAAGCAGGAATGTGCTCTCTCTAGTTGTCTAATCGCAATGACCCCTAAACGGCCCACCTTATCACCTCTCCCTCTGAGCGGCACACAGGGAGCGAGTGGGAAACATGGCCTTCGCTGCGTGTGGCTGAGTGGGTTTAGGACTTATCTAATCAGCAGGAGATGTGGCGGGGGTGTGGGTGGGTGTCCATCCTCTCACACACACACATGCTCACTAGCGTTCAGCCTCCCGCCTTGCCTGGCTGGTCTGGCCTCTCGGCTCCTGACGGACGTGTGCATTTTGTCATGGAGTTCTTATTTCCTGGAAATGTCAGGTTTGGGCACGTGCACTTCTCAGCAAATGGGTAAGGGGATGAACAAAGTTAATTGATTTTGCCAGACCTCGTTGCGCCGTCTAGAACCCCCCGCATGTTCAGCTTGGAGGAGACTAGTCGTCTCATCAGATCATTAGGAGTGCAGAAGAACTGATCACGCCAATGTAAATTCCAAATCCATGCCGCCACCTTAATCCGCTTTTGTTTGGCTCAGTGCCAGAAAAGATGTAGACATGAGCCCTAGTCAGTGATGTCTGCACCCCCTTGTGGCCCAAACCACCTGCACCCAGTGAACAGGGAGACAAAGGCTTCTGCAGGTACAACTCCTTTGGTTCCTTGAAGAGCTCTTGACCTCATGGCTAGCGCAAGTGAGCCTGGCGCCAGCCACCGCTCCAGCAGCTGAGGAACCATCGTAACGAATTGTGCTGAGCGGCTATCAGGCAGTAATTAATATAGCTAACGCTGCAGATGATGGAGTCAAGTCTAGGTCAGACCAGAAGACTTCAAGGGTCTTATCAGGTTAAGGTTGGAGGGCAAGCTCTCCCCCTTGGTTTTAATCTGATGCCATGCCTGGGGAGATTTGCGGAGATCTGCACTGACCTTTGGCCCAGAGGTGTCGCTTCTGGTCACATGTCAGCCAGGCTCCCACTGCCAAGCTTGGGATAGACAGTAGTGTTGGGGCAAGTTTGGCCTTTTGCATTGACTACATGGATGGGAGTCAGTCCCTGATGCTCCCTCCCTCACACTACCATCCACTCACCCTTAACCCTCAGAGCCATGAGTTTTTTTTTATTTTGTCATTCTGTATTTTTCCAATGAGCGAGTAATTATGCATTTCATTACATAATGATTATATTCATTTGATGTACATTCTGTATGGACAGGTTTGGGTCTGCACTTGTTTTGATATCAAGAATGACTGGTTGGTGAATGCAAATACAGATCATTTTCTTTCCACAAGTCATGACTGTATGCAGTATTTTTCTCACATTCAAATCATAAACCCTTTTGCTTACTGAGCACTAAATATTTAGAAGCAATGCTTTGGGGAGAACTTTTCTGTTTGTTTGAATGTGTAATGAGTGAGAAATCATTTCAGATTATGCCTTACTGTTCTTATTGCTTCAGGTTTTAAAGCATAGTTACAACATACATGTATTTTTCTTTTAAAAACAATAATGTAATTGTAGTAATGCATAAGGTTGTCAGTCTGCTTGAAATTTGAACTGTCAGCTCAGTGTTTGCAACACTCGTCTATCTGAAACTAGCAGGTGTTGTTGCCCTTTAAAGGTTAAGATCTACTGGATGTACCTGTCCCTAAAATAGCCTTTGGTTTCATTCAGGCTTTATCACGTTGCCATTTTTACATATTTACAGATTCTTAGCAATAATGTATTTGACCAGAAGGAGTAAGAGCAATAGGATTTGATGTTTTTTCAGGCGACTTATAAGGGTAGCACAAAGGCAGGTCCTCAGTTATAATCTGGGCGTGACCCATGCAGTACTTGAATCTTTCTGGATTATGATGTTTAAAAAAGTTAATCTGTCATTCTCAGTGGCATGCACTGATCTGCATTAATATTAAAACCGTCTGCCAAATATTGTGTAGGTCCCCTCATGCCTCAACAGTAGCTCTGACTCGTCAAGGCATGGACTTCACAAGACCTTTGAAGGTATGCTGTGACACCAGGCACTAGCAGTAGATAGTCAATAAGAACTGGAGCCTCCATGAATCAGACTAGTCTGTCCAGCACATCCTACAGATGCTTAATTGTATTTTGAGACTGAGTCAGTCATTCCTGAGCAATGTCTGCAGTCAGGGTGCATCATCTTGCTGAAAAAGGCAACTACCATTAGGCAATGCTGTTGCCAGCGCTGGTCTGCAGGAATGTTTAGGTAGGTGGTACGTGTCACAGTAACATCCACATGAATGCCAAGACTCCCAGCAGATCGTTGTCCAAAGCATCACACTGCCTCTGCTAGCTTGCCATTCTCCCATAGTGCATCCTGGTGGTTTTTCTGTTCCCAGGTAAGTGATTCACATGTCTGTCCACATAAAGCAAAATAAAATGCCATTCATCAGACCAGGCTACCTTCTTCTTTCTTATAGCTTTGAACGCAAAAAAACTCAAGAATTGACTGTTACTTGCTGCCTGATATACTCCACCTCACCTTCATAGGTGCCCTTTGTAATGAGATAATTAATGTTATTCACTTTGTCTGTCTGTGGTTTTAACGTTGTGACTGATCAGTTTATGTAAATTGGGTAATTATGTAAATTGCATTATTATTAATGTTGTTGAGGTACAGGCCCATTCTTTGACTGCCATTTAGCTTCGTAGCAGTGATGTAGCAGTGTTTTCTCACAGCCAGGTTTTGCAATCTCCCGTTAGATCACTCACTCGTAATCCCAGTCTAAATGTGATGTGTGGCATCATCAGAGATTTTCTAACCTCTCTGAGCTTCTAGCTCTTTAACCTAGCCCAGGATGTTTTTTTTCCAAGAAAATGATATTACAGTGTTTAGGTCATCAGCCTCTCTTCTGCTCAGCTACTGTAATCCTATTTTCTGTGTCATCTGGCAGTGTCAGCAGATGGTGGTCTGAGGAGGCAGTTTGACACCCAGCTCACAGCTGTCTGGCCGGCCTGACAGGCCTCCTTTGTCTCTCAGTCATCGCCCCGGAGTGGCGGCTCTCGGCCCCATTGTGTCTCTATTTAACCCCCTTCTCTTTTGGAGTGGTTCAGCTAAAATGTGTGTAATGTATTCACTAACATAACTGGCAAAGTTGTCCAATCACGAAAAGGGGTCTCTGTTTGCCTCGCTTGCGGTCTGTGGGTGGCTGCCTATGTGTGTATAAGTGGTGGGGGTATTTTGGAGGTACCTCTCTCTTTCTCTCTTGCTCTGCTTCAGTCTTTTTCTCCTTCTGTCTTCTCTGAGTCTGTGTTTTCGTGTTAATGAAAACGTTAGTGTGCGAGCTGGAGAAAGTGAGGGGGCTCGATATGGCCCCCTGAGGAACACCAGGCTCTGGCTGGCTTCCAGGCCGCAGTTGCTTGGACTCACTTAGTTCCAGCTCAGTGCCTGCGGCAGACTGAACTCCCTCAGCTTTAGATTGACCTCATGGCCCAGGGCCACTCCTACCTCATTCCCATGATTTTCTTTGATATTCTGTCTCTCTCTCTCTCTCTCTCTCTCTCTCTCTCTCTCTCATTCCTTTCTTTAGCATTCTTTCCCTCCCCCTCTCCTAATATCTTTATAAGACTTCATTGTGGAATTAATTTGTCAAACGAACACCAGAGAGAGCAGACGGACATTAGAGGATGCAGCATAGTTTATGGAAACTATGAAAGTTGAAATGTTAAAATATTATTCATTATGAAAAATTAAGAGCCTATATTATAACAATAATTTTTATGGTGTTGTTTGCAGTTGTTTTTCCATGAATTACCTTATTAAATTGCATCAAACTGTTGTGCATAAGTAACGAATTTACTTACGAATGTAAAGATACATTTATTTCTGAATATTTAATAAGCATGCTTTTGCATACAGCTATCATAAATAAAGTCAATGCATGCCACCTTGATGTGGGTGGTTATTGGGTGTGCTGAGCAAAAAATTCTAAAACATTCTGGTAATACCTTGTTTACATATCACGTTTACATATAATGTTATCATGTTATTTTTAGTAGTCTCATTAGGTCACCCAATCATATATATACATTGCACACACACACACATATATATAGTTGCACAATAATATTAGAAGCTTTCGTCTACATATTATTAATTTAGCTGTATTTGTAACCAATAATAAAAAGTCCTATTTATTGGCTAATATGTGCATATTGATATTGGCTAATCCTTTTACTATACTATTGCATCCTTTCGAGTGACAAAACATTTTAAGAAATGTTCAAGGACAACATCAGTATGATTGGACTATTATACTATTCAGACTCCTATAATTAGGTCAGCACTTCTGTATTAAACAGTAACAATACAGCATGAGTTGCCATGGCATACAACGTTTTGTTACATACTTAGTTCCCTAAGGCCTTTACCTGAGTCCTGCACTGTGTCTGTTCTGGCACACAACACATTCACACTCACTCACATACACTGTGGTTGTGTTCAAGTGTGATTGATTCACTGGGACATGTTCAGTCCATTGTTGGCTCCTGCAGTGAACTTCTCCCAGGTTGTGTGTGTGTGTGTGTGTGTGTGTGTGTGTGTGTGTGTGTGTGTGTGTGTGTGTGTGTTTAATTGCTGAGGCTCCAGCTCTCAGTCTCGTCTCCGTGATCTGTCCCAGACATGCTGTGTGAGGTGTTTGTCTGCACTGCTCAGACAATCAATACTCTCCCATTTAAAGAAGTCTAAGGTCAGGTCTCTGCACTGATAATGTGAATTGTTTTGTTAGATAGTCAAAAGGTCAGATAATAATTATTTTTTTTAACTGCTTCTTGAGGAATTGATCAGTTTCCTGTCAGGGATGAGCAGTGTTTATCTGCACACACCGTGTCTTGAACTGCAGGCAGGAGTGGAGTTTTAGTGAAGCAGGATGAGCAGAGCATTGTGTGTAGAACATGATACTTCGTAAGTGACATAGACGTGGTTTGTGTGAACATGAGTGTGTTCATGAAGCCAGACATGAGTGGCTCTGTCTTTAAGAGTGTGTGTGTGTGTGAGTTTGTGTGTGTGTGAGGATGCGTGTGTAGGTTAGAGGAGAGCTGAGTTGTTGTTTATACTGATATACTGCTGTCAGGGTTCCTATGTAATACCAATCTTCAGTTTAAGTGATATTAATAAATAGCAAACATTATATTTCTAGTAACATCCTATTCAGTTAAATAGCAGCATATTTTGTGAAGCAGTTATATTTGTGAATTTTACACAATATCCATGATTTGACAGTTGACTCTAATGAATGTAATTTGATGGGAGCTTCAGCTGTTTTAGCAAAAAATTTTGATGGACGTTTAGAAAGATCATTTCCTGTGTGTGGTTCCCTTTGGTGTCATATTCAGAGAACGACACTTGTCCAGTCAGTATTATGTCATACAATTTTAGCATAGATCAGCAGCGCACAGTTTTCATTTTATTAATAAAAAGTTTAAATATCATCTGATATGACATATTGCAATACGTCACCATTCAAAAATCGGAACAGCTCTTGTCCGGTCAATTCTATGTCAGACATTTTTAGCACAGAGTAGCAGTATAATGTTTATTCATTTTATTTATGCAAAGTTATATATAACTTCTTATACAATCATTCTGTAATGCGTCACCATGCACAACTCTGAGGCATTTGAGAACATGATATTTGCAGCCATTTATCTGGACAGTAAACATTTATTTGTTGAAAAAAAAAACAGCATTCACATTATAATATATACAATTAAATAAACAAGCTGTTGTGATTTTGTTCGTGTGAGCATGTTTGCTTAACACTATCCATAGGGGTATGCGAGATCAGAATCGACTGAGATCTGAATCAGTAGATTTTTGCTTCAAATGTAAACACAGCAACCAGTCAGTTTATTATTTTTATTTTTGCCAATCTCTATAAGTTTGCTTCACCAAAATGATTTGTTGTAATTATTCATGGCTTATTGGGCTATAAATGCCGTTTTGGCCCATTAAAGAGCAATAATATTACTCATGGTGTGACTTTATAGTAAGTGGTAAAAATCTGAAGAGATCAGAACCAGAAACCATAAAAATTAGTTATTAAATTTCTGCTTCAGCTGATCAATTCTTCATTAAATTAAATTAAGATTAAATGTAACGATTCCATACAATAGCTTGAGTGCACCAAAATCATTTTTAAAGGTTGTTACTTTTTGCTGTAGTTCCGTTGGTATTTATTTACATAGTATACTATTTACATAGAATAGACAACTACTGTAAAGAAAAGTACTTTTGAATAATTTGCTTGACTGCTTATAGCATATATTTGGAAATCATGATTTCATCAGTACTGACCAGCACTAGTTGAAGGGTTGTAAGTTAAGAGACCGACCTCTGCCCCCCAACAACTGTGTCAAGTTTTGCTCTAGACCCCCAATCCAAATCCCACCTTGTAAATTCTTCTGCTTGGCTGGAGATTGAAGTGTGTGTGTGTGTGTGTGTCTGTGTGTATGTGTATGTATGTGTGTGTGTGTGTGTGTGTGTGTGTGTGTGTGTGTGTGTGTGTGTGTGTGTGTGTGT
>JBBPCX010000040.1:7319075-7343173 GCA_037974365.1 Hydrocynus forskahlii | reverse complement strand
GTGTGTGTGTGTGTGTGTGTGTGTGTGTGTGTGTGTGTGTGTGTGTGTGTGTGTTGGTAATAGATTTCTGGTGTCTAGAAATGCTGAGGACTTGCTCTCTGCAGCCACAGAGTGAGAGAGAGAGAGGCTTGCTCATGCTTCATCATTAAGCCATTAGAGGAGCTGTGGGGAGGAGGTGACTGACTGACTGCCTCACGCCGATGTTTGTTTACCAACGTAATCAGTGACAGAAAGAAAAACACACACCTGAGGAAAAGCAGACAAGTTGTTCCTGCTCTCAGAGGCACGTCCAGAAACAGCAGAACAGGCACACTGGTGGTTTTCAGTAAAGTGTCTGGCCTGCTTCAGTCTTTCATTTACTGTTTAGTGGGATGAAATTTTGAGTTATCAGCTCTTGGAACAATATCTGTAGGCTTATATGTGTGTGTATATATATATATATATATATATATATATATCTCCAGAGCGACGTACATCGGTACTCAAGTAGTCCACATCTGTTCCTTAAACCTGTAGAGCTATACTTAAATCAACGTCCGCAATTCAACCAAGTTACTGCAGGCTAAGTACACGTAAACAACCCTTGTCAAAGAAAAGTCAGAAGTTAAGGCAAAAGTAAGGAAGGCATATGCAGAATGAATACACCAAGGTGCTCCTTGAAGGGGTGGGTCTTCAGACTCCACAGATCTGATTGGATGAGGGAGTTCGTTCCATCAATGGGGGGCCAAGACTGAGAAGAGTCTTGATGCATGACTTCCTCTCTCTCTCTCTCTCTCTCTCTCTAAATACACCCATCTCTAAATACATATATATATACACACAGAAACCCCCTGCTTTTACAGGGATCAGTAGTTGCGGAATCAGTCTAACGCTGATTTTTTCTGAGAACCTAACTGATAATTGTACGCAGAAATCCCCACAATAACGCGGAAACTGCGAATATTCTCCGCATTTAAAAAAAAAAACTTTTTTCATGCCAATATGGGTTTTTTTTACACATTTTAGTTATACATTTATAAGAAAACTATAATTGACTAATTTTGTGTCATAAATATTAACATAAATTCAGCTACATTTCCATATACAATATAACTATATAAATGTTTTTGTATTGTCCAGAGAACACAAAGAAAGAGCCTCTTGGGATGGTTAAATACTGCTGTACTCAGAGGCAGGAGGTTTGAAAGTAGCCAATCCAAGAACGTTATTTATTTCTCCTTGCTGCTGATTGGCTGCTGCAGTTTGATGCACCTGTGGCAGCGGCAGTCCAGAATTTCCCCAGTGGAGCGCATTGAGTGTTTCATACCAAAGAAAACACCTGTGCATGAATTACAGTACAGTCTATACAGGGGTAACATCGGTATTTACATTCTAGCACTGCAGGAGTTCAGTGAAAACTGTACAGTACGGATACGGGTTTACCCTTACATTTGCGTTAAGCGTAATGTATTAAACTGAGTTTAAAATGAAATTAAAGTGTTTTGGGAACATATTTGGGGGCATATTCAGGGTTTACACTATAAAAATAGGCATTTCTTTTATCACAACACAACAACGCAGTTTTTCACTATACATGGGTGCTCTTGGAACGTCATATATATATGAACCAATATTTCAGAGTTTGTGCTGAAAACATAGTGTAATTTTGCCACCTGTAGAGACGGTTACTCAGACACAAAATAGCTGCCAAGATGTCCGTTTCATTTTTAGATTTCCTTCTTTTTATCAGAGATTTTAAGAAAACTAATTCAGGAACAAATTCACAGCTGTAATTTCTACAAGAATTTCTCATTTGATTGCATTCAGATGTGCCGATCGAACCTAATATGTGAATGTGGCTTTGCACATTTTTATGGGTTAATGAATCGCTCATGTATTGATCTCTATGGGAAATGTTTGTATGATATAGGACTAATTTTAAAAGAGGGGCCTGAGTGGGTGGGGGGATCTTAGCGGTCACCATTGGCCTGGACTTTTAAAGGGAGATGGAGCTATCAAGATTGTGTATTGATGGAAGGGCTCGGGTGAGTGAACCCCAGAAGCTTGAAATAAACTCATAGTGTGTAGTCATTACGGCCAGCCGCTGTGGCCTCCCTTAACCTTGAGCCAGTCAATAAGCTATTATAACCATGCAAATTGTGGCCAAATCAGAGATCTGACATATTGGAATTATATTCTCCCACAGCCGGCGGCTTATACATCATTATCGGACCACCAGCAACAATATGCAATGTTCTTACTGTTGTTCTCCCAGTGTACTTTTTCATTAGGGCCAAAGGAATGGGGTGAGGGATGGAATGAAAACGAGTGTTTTCATAGGCTCTCAGTTAGCTGGGCAACCTTTTGCACACCAGGGGCAAGCCCGGATGCCAAATCATCTTTGTGAGGGCAGGATGATGTAACGTGGTGTAAGGGGCTATGTAAACACCCCCGTGTCCTTGTCCTTGGAATTGTTGATAGGTGTGTGGGTGTGTGAGTGTGTGGGTGTGGGTGTGGGTGGGTGGGTGTGTGTTCAGCTAAGGGCCTTGTACATTAGATAAATCCTTATAATGTCACTAGAAAGAACAGGCACAACATGCAGAGATATATTGATCTGGTCTACATCCAATTCTCAGTCAGCTTTTATACCTTATTAATATGACAGATACCAACTGTACACACTAGTAATCAAAGGTCCAGACCCATTGGTTTCAGTTATGTAAAAGCAGTCTGATGGCAGACATGTGTATAAAATTATTCTAACATACTAGTTCAACAAGTTAATAGAATTACAAAAAATAGTAATATAAATAAGTATAATACATTTAATATAATATAATAATACTCAAAGGGGGTTTTAGATGTTTCCAGAATTATGTTATACAGAGCTAAACAGGGCTATAGGTGATTCTGAAATGACTGATTGAAGTTATAAATCCATATATATCCATAATTTCGAGAGTGGTAGTAACACCATCAGGCAGGTAACTTGACAAAAAATCCCATAAATAATAATCTTGACTATAAATAATCATATAAATAATCATCACTTTTTTGATTAAATGGTGTTTTGTTTATTGTCTATTTGAAAATAAATACATATCTGCAGATGTTTTAATACCTGATTACTTAGTTGATTTTGAAAAAACATTCTGAAAAAAAATGACCAGTGCAAAAGTTCTATATTTTTATAGTTTTTGCTGCTTTTATTAAAATAAACAGAAACTGTACATTAACATTTGCAGAAAAATGTCACATTCAGGTTTGTTTGCTGTAGAGGATGTTAACATACTTTTAGAATTTTCCCTGTTACAGACTGCATTATTTATTTTTGAATAAATTCTTGTTGAGTAAAAAAAGAAAACTTTTGATTGTTTAGAATTTTATTTGTGAAGTTATTACATATATAATAACCAAACAAATTATAATGAAAATTTATTCCAGGCACTGGAGTCAGTCTTTATTTTAGACGTCAAACCTGTTAAATAACAAATATCAAATGACTACATTCAGAAATTATGACATTCTACCTATGTAAAGCTAATCTAAATAAGAGCACACGTGATTGGCTAAAACACATTAACAAGGGGACAAACTGTTAACAAAGCACGCTTGATTGTGTTTTTCATTATTATAAATTTTTATTTTATTTGAATAAAGCTGTATTTGCATGCTTGGTGAGCCAGTCATGTGAAAATGAATTCATTCCCATTTATTTTTGCTGCACTGCATTCTAATGGGTGTGTCACCACTGTGACATGATTGGACTGTGCGATGGTCCAATCAGTGTCCCTGGCGTGCGGTAGCTTGGGGTGACAGGGGCCCGGCAAAGACCGGGGCTCGGGCAGCCTTGTGGGCTCTGATTCACCAGCCCCCCGGCGTTCTAAAATACACAAATTTGTTCCACCAAGTTTTCCGATGGCTTGCAGATGGGCAGCGATTAATCAGAGAGGTAACTGTGAAGTAGTTTGCAATTAGACGGCAAAGCTCTGAAGCATGCTAATTGAATCAGAAAATTAGAGAGACTGTGTGGTAATTGGCCAGTTCCCATGCAGCAGGTGCCAGCCCACTCGACTGTGGAACAAGGTATTTAAGTCACATTAGCCAGAGTAAAAATATTCCTTGATATGGAACACTTAGATTTTCTGCTCGTTTTCACCGGCGATGTCACCGGCAGCGGACCCAGCGCAATTACGACAAGCACCGCCGCGCAGGAAATCGACTTTCCGCAATCCGCCTCCTCTCCTGGAAAAAGAGAGAGAGTTGGAAGGGGAAAAAAAACGGCGTGACAGGAAGTCGCAACTCATTAGCGGTGGCTGCAGCTTGGATTTACCAATGTGTCCCTTTTTTTCACACCACCTGATCTGATAAGGAGGCCCATATTGGCCATCTGGGTGTTTATGTGGTCATTTCTGCATATTATGTATTAAAGTGATACTTTAATCACTTTAGAGTCAGTGGGCAGGCAACTTTTTTGTTTATTAAAGGTGTTAACAGCCCGTCTCCGAGGCTTTTTTCCACTCTCAGAAAATTGCTATACTGTATGTGTACTTTGACATCAGAGGCAATGTTTTGATTGGATTAGCATCTTATTTCTTCATCAACCTCAAGACAGTGTTCATGGAGTGCATTCTGTGTATTTTGTGTATTCTGTGTAAACATTGGTACTAAAGTGGACAGAGCCTTTTGGCAATTTAATGGCCCATTGCTCCATAGGTGCTGTGATATTTTTTTCAGTGTTTCCATGCCGGTGTGTGATTTGTGTTTTTGGAGGATGTGTGTGTGTGTGTGTGAGTGTGTGTGTTTATTTTTGTGTGCATGTGTGCGTGTGTTAGAAGAGCAAAGGATGCCTTCAGCTGCTCTCACCTCGTCTTCTCCCGGCAGACCCAGCTCCTGACAGCACTGGCAAACGTGAAAAACCAGGAGAGAAATTAAAAATTGATCACATTGCGACGGGATTTTCACCTACTTTGGGCTCTTGCACTATCAGCGAGTCCCCTTTGTGTGCATGGTGCAAAGGCAGAAGTTCTTTCAGGCCTGCCAGAATGACAGAAAGAGCAAGTGAGAGTGAGCCAGAGAGGGAGAAATCCCTGGGTGCAGACGTATGGAGAGAGCTTTAAACCAAACCCTGTTCCTAAGACTCTGTTTACACAGGGAAATGCAGCAGGAGCATCCAGAGTTGACTCCTCTTGTCTGTCTGTCTTTCACTCTCTTTCTCTCACACACACGTGTGTACACAATCTCCCTACATACACAGTGTCTTACACTCTTTTACTGGCCTAAACTACAGAGTAATCAAGCATATTTTGAGGCCAATTTGTCCCTCTCAAAAGTTCTCCTGGTATCAGACCTGATATCAAGCGATTATCTCCCCAGATTATCTTGTGGTGTGCTATGCCTATAATCCAATATTTACTCCTCCCTATCTATCTACTCGCAGTCCAAACGGGACCGTCCTGATTGTGAATCGTAAATATTGAACGTTTAATATTTACGATGCAGTATACTGTAGTGTGGGGTGGACATGATTCTCTGGTGGAAAACGCAACATTGACATCATGCTCGAAGACCGTCAACCAGTCAGAGCTGACCTTAACCAAAAGTGTCAGTTTGTACGAAAGAGTGTCCCACTTGGTTTTTTTTATATATGAAAAGCCCAGAGCACTAGATCAGCAGTTGTCCCGATGCCACCCACCATGTTTGTTTAGATCTAAAGTCACATGATTTTGTGAGGAACTCTCACAAAGTTTTGAGTCCTTGGTCAGGACTTTTGTTTGCAAATATAATCTGAAAGTTTTGTTCAGAGCAGGTCTTATGGTGTCTTTTACAGGACTTTGTTGGCTAACAGTGATCAAGGACAAAACAATAAATGAAACATATCATTATGTATGGAGACTCTCACGTTTTCAATATTGGTTAAAATAAAATACTGTGGACCAGGCGTTATCTCTCTTTCTTCTTCACTTTCTAATTTATTTTATTATTTTTATTGTCCTTCTGGCTCTTCCTTTCTTACTTTCATTTACTTACTTACCATGTCCTTCTGTCTCTCTCTGTCTCACTTATATTTCTTTCTGCCTCTCTCTCACTCTGTTATTCCTCATATAACTGCTCACTCTCTCACTCTCTCTCTCTTTAACTTGCACTTTCATTTTTCTGTCAACCTTTCTCTTTCTTACTTTTTTCTTTAACTCTCGTATTTCCTCTGGGCCTTACTCACTCTTGTTTACTCTCATTCACACTTCATGTCTTTCACTTTTCTGCACCTTTCTGCTCTCTCTCTCTTTCTCTCTCTGTTTCTTTCAGGCCCTCTCAGCATGCAGAGCCTCTCTCCCCCATTTTGATATCTTCATCTGTCCTGCCAACACACCAGGCTCTCTGGCATGTGTGAACTCGGCTGAAAGTGGATTACACTCACCCTGTCTTTTGCTTTGCCCCTCATATGTATTACTTATTTAACACTAAATTCTCTCAAGGTGACAGACCAGGGTTATTACAGCTTCAGAGGCAAATATTTGCATATTAGGGAATTTGAGGACGTTGGAGAAAAGCATATATGTATGATTACTTGTGTGTGTTTGTGTGTGTGTGTGTGTGTGTGTCTGTGCGCACTTGTTTTACTAGTATGTATATTTACCAGTGCATTCAAATCTGTAGGCCTGAATTTCTCTGTTCTTTTATGCATGATTTAATTCACCGGCCCATCAATCAGGTCCCATTGTGAGCCCACGTGTCTAGCGGTGTAGCAGGGTGCCCAGTGAGTAAACAGGTTGATGTAAATGAACGTCTAATATTGATTCCCTTCGTAATGAGTTCCTGGAAACATGATAAGAATCTGATTCACCGAATAGTTTTAGGATTCTGTTTCTGCTTATCTCTGCTTTGACATCTATGACTCCCTTGCTGCCTCACTTCATTCTGTCCATTGAGGGCTTGTTAGTGCCAAAACTAACTATTTCTTTTGCCTTGGTATTAAGTATTAATGTCCATATACATGTGTTGTGGAAAAATTGGCAAGTCCTCTAGATACAATAAACCAGTGTTATACAGTGTTTACTGTAAAAATTTATTGGAGGAATACATTATTTTGCTATGGTTTCATGCAAAATGATTACTGAGGTAATAACACGATCCAGAAGTAGGATCAGAAGAAGCTTCAAAACTGGCGAGGCATCCACGCGTTAAGACACAGACCATCTGGCCCATGGACATGCCGGCCAATGGAGCACTGCAAGCCTGTCCTCACCTCTTTTAAGATGCTTGCAAAGTACAAGAGAAACAAAATGAAAGGGTTGAATGGGTCACAACCAATTTTCTACCTTAGAACAGGACACTGTGTACAAACAGTTAGGGTTTCTTATTTTAGCGTGTGGTAAACGTCATCCAACTCTGAATGCCAGATCATCTGTTACCTGATGTCTCATAGTCTTCGGGCCCAGGGACACCAAGGCGACAAGCAAGAATTAGCGCCAACTAAGAATGCCTTTAGGGTTCTTGTGCATGTGTTTTTATTCATAACAATGTAAAATATTTTCTTGTTAAAAATATGATACCCAAATACTATCCATGTAAAGATTCAGACATTTCAATTTGGCACCGAAATATTAGGCTGTTGTCTGTGTGTGCACCCTCTTGAGAGTGCAGTTAATTTTTTTGTTCTCCGACAACAGACACAAAATGCCAGCAAGAGCCAAAGGTGTGGAATACACAGCACAAACTACAGTCAAAGCTCACCAGTGGCCTGTTGGCATCCAATTGGCCATTGTTGATCATTACTGCCATCTTGGTGTGTCAGGACCCTTAGGCTTTTGACAGTGTCTTTTTTCAAGTTCTTTCTTGGGAATCAAAGACAGGCAAAATTAGGTTTTTTTTGCCTGTCACCTTTTCTCCATTTTCCTCTCTACATACCCTGCAGATCTCCTAACGGACTGGTGATACAAGCATACACAAACTTAACTGCAAAGCTATACAAAAGTGAAAATCTGTTCTTATAGACTAAGAACTTCACAGAGTGGTCTGATGTAGGGCACTTCAGTTGTGGACTGTGTCTAATTGAGTGGCGGTTGAGGATGAGGCCTGTCAGATAGAGAAAAAGAGGTATATGTTACCTCCTGTACTAATGCAATTACCTGCACTTGGCCGACTCTGCATATCAGGGGCTGTGTTTTTAGCCCAGATTATATCCTGTCCTTAAGTCACTCCTGTGACGGTGGAATGTTGCTGGCCACAGTACCTGTTGGCGCAGGTCGAGTTAACGAGAGGCATTTTGCAGATATATGCAACCTGGTTATATGTGACTCATTGAACTATAGTTGGGGTTACGTTTATGTATATAGATATGTAAATGATTGCTCCAGTTGTGGAACTTGGTTGTGAGTGAGTGAGGTAGTTGGAAAAGGAGCATGTGACTTAAAAGTACCTGCTAATTGGTTACAGGTGATTGTTTATGTGTGTTTATCATACCCTGCTTTCTTGACTGATGTGCAGTTACTTTTGGTGTCCTTTCATACTATTGCCTGACCCTAGCAGGCCAAGAGATGGTTATTAACTGCCGTCATGCTAATGCAATCCACTGTAAGCACATTAAACGAATTGCTCTTGCATAGAATTAGAGTAAACATGTTAGCTATCCCGCATCATATCCCAGGCATCTCAGTCCAGTGGTCCATTTCCCACTGTTGTAAATAGACCCTCGCTGACCATCAACCAACCCCAGCCCCAGCAGATGACCAAGGTGGCCCAGCTTTCTCCCATTCTGACCTGGGTTGGGAGTCAGATGCCCCCCACCCTTTTTTTTATTACTCACAGGCCTTGGGTCCCAGGTCCTGGCTAGTGCCAAAGGTGTGGGTGAGTGACGTGGCACTCTGGCTGACCCTGGCTCTTGGCATGGCCGCTGATTTAATGGGATTAGCTGGGTAATGCAGACTCTGTGTCTGTTCCTCTCGCCGGGCCTTTTTTTAGCCCTAACCAGCAAGGTTGTGCCAGCGTTCACAGGGTCGAGGGCAACGCAGTGGAGCAGGCAGGCTGACCGGCTGGGGCAGATTGGGATGGGACCTTATCTGGGTGCCAGGGCGGTGGAGAGGCGCTGGGTGGCAGTGGATGCTCAGGTATGAAGAAGGAGGGCCAGAGATCCGTTCAAGCTCCGAACCTTGCCCAGCTATACATACTGAAACATTTCACAAAAGAGTTATTATAGTCATAGTCATTCAAACATGTAACTCTCAGAGCCAAATATAGATGTATCAGATGTGTATTAGACACATGCCTGGCCATCGCCCCTCTCCTGTGCCTTACTCAGGACGGCTTCCAGGTTCCCATGTGTGGCAGTGATTGGCTTTGGTAATTGCTCAGGCGAGCATGTGGAGCAAATCTGCCATCCGTGCAGCCCAGTGCAAAGCTGCTCGATACTTAGCCTTTTCTTTCAAGCTTCTCATTCTCTTTCTCTCTCTATAAGCATAGTGATTCATATAAATGGCTATTCAAAGTCCTGAAGATCTATTACAGGTATTTGAATAAGGCATGCATATTTTAGATCAAAATATCCTGTTCTAAGTTTTAAAATCGATTTTAGAATGAGTATGGAATGTAGAAACGCAGAAAATGTCAAGACACAAACAGCTGATATACAGGCTTATACTAAGCAGTACAGCAACATCAAAGAGAAGCAATCTACAGCAGTTGTCGTCTGTAGTCTGTAAAACTGCAACATATAAAGTAAGGAAAATAATTTTTCAATGTCTTGCAAGCTTCAAATGTCTGTGTTTAAGCTTAATGTACTGAGTGAATGTGAAATCACAACTAGATTGGTGATATTTTTTATATTACCCTACCCTAACAGATTAACAATTTACTAGCATGTCAGTAAAGGTACATTAAACCTGCAGTTTATGAATGGTCGTAATAATGTGACAAAATGTTAAAAAGTTGATGAAATGATGCCATGCTTTGTTTTATGTTATTGTGTCATCAAAGCACCTTAATGGCTCTACTGCATCTGTTTGTGGAAATACAATATACATTTAAATCACTAAATCAAGTGAAGTTGTATCCAATAAATGAATGTAAAAAAATTTCATTTTTGGTTCATAGCAGTAACTCATACAATACACTATACATAATGACTTGAATGTGAAACCCTCTACGCTGTGTTCTTCGGATGGTCAAATACAGTTTAATAGAAGTAGTTAACTCAGCCCTGATTACCACGTGTATTTGCAGTTTAGCCCTTTTTTCTTCCACTGTACATTAGAGAACCACCTTCTACCATGATTTCATAGTATTGTGTCAGCCTGAGCCATCCAGCTCCTTGATGATAGGCTGAGTTTGAATGGCACAGGTGTTCTTAGGCTGGTTTCGGGTCAGTTTGGGCCTGGCCCGCTTTTGACAGCTCTTCCACATGCGTCAGTGCACAGGTGCACACACTGAACACCTGTGAACCCGTTGCCTCGGGACACAGACAAGCTAGAGTTCCACCGTCACTGCTGAAAACAGAGCAGAGAGGTGGGGTGGCCTCTGTTTCAGCCCAGGTAGACATGTTATGGCTACCGTGCAGAGACCCAGACACCTTTTGCATGTGCAAAACCACATACTAGGATACACAGACATAGTCGCACGCAGGAGTATGTGATTAGGTTACCTGCACATGTCTGGTTGTTCTTTTGTTTATGTGACTCTCCATCAGATTTCTCACTAGAATCATGTTCTTTGCTTACTTTTTGCTCTGTCTTCTCTCGTTTGGTCTCTCTCTCGCTCTCTCTCTCTCTTGCACTGTCGCTCTCTCTCTCTCTCTTTCTCTCTCTCTGTCATTCTTCGGGAACGGTTGGTGGGAGATTTGTCGGCATGAGAACATGACAGACGGATATGGCCAGATTGGCCAGCCAAAAACAATATTTAAACATTTAAATTAGGTTTAACATAAGCCTGCTCACTTTCATGGAGCAAAAGCAAAAAAAAGCAGACACAGAGTAGATATTAAGTGGATTTATTTTCTCCCAGCTAATCCCTCTGCATCCCCACCTCGTCTTTCCCTTTTTGCCTCTCTCCTCGCTCCCTCCTTCGCATGTACAATCACCAACGTCACACAGTCAAGTATCTGTAATTTCTTAGTGCACCATATCCCATAGAAAATGTCATAAACATTTCACTCATGCTTCCCTTATGCTCTATGTCTCACCTGTAGAATTGAGACTTTATTATCCAACTTTAGCAGCAGATGTTCATTTTGTCTTTTCTCACCAACACTATTTAATTCACCAACACCAGTAAAGGTTTAGCATGGTCAGTGTTTCAGGGTTCTGTGTTAATAAATCAAGTCAGATCAGGCAGACAGATTGTGATGAATAAGAGAATATTAGGCCCATTTGTTGTTTAGTGAGTATGTGGGTAAGGCTATCTTCTCCATTTCTCTGTGTGAGTAAATCTGACTCGATTATTTTTAATGTTCTTCTTGTAAGACTTTCACACATCCTACCTACTCCTGAATTGGAAAATCACCACACACACACACACACACACACACACACACACATACACACTTTCCTATAAAAGCTTCATCCTACCATTATATCTAAAAATTCACTCTCGCCTTTCTCCTACCATCAAGCCCAGTCCAGACCTCCATAAAGAAGACAGAAGAAATCAATACTTTTCTATTACAAGCTAACATTTATAAACTTTTATTTAGCTTTTACTCTTCTCCCACCTGCTATTATATGACTCCATCACTCTCTTAGTTATGATAGGGAGGGTAAAGTGCTCTCTATAAATCATAAAGAAAAGTACAGAAGATCATCTCAAGCTCGCCTATCCTAGTGTTTCACTAAGTAGAGTGATATCTCACACCCTTCACTGTATTGCCATTGGACAGGGGTAATAATGGAGACAATAGGTAAAAGTACTCAAAGCCATTACATGAGGCTCTTTTTTGGAGCTATTTCATCCTGATAGGTGTTTGAAAGGGTTATTCGCTAATTGTGCCATGATGTCGTTCCATTGATTGTTATTAGAGCTCACAGAAGAGAACAGAAAATTATAGACTGCCTTTTCTAGTGAGTTAATTTTTACTAGAGCAGTGAACTCGGACTCTTGGCCATTCAAACTTACTCTTTTTTTTAAAGCTATTGTCATTGAGTTATTGTAGAAGTGATCATTTTACATCAGTAGTCCATTAAAATTTATTGCTAAGGTTTTGATGGACCAAAAACAAATTCTTGCCAAGGAATGGTTGTAAAAATGATAGAACTTGCATTGCTTTTTGAACATTGAGTGTAGAAGTACAGTTTGAACACAAAAAGAGAGTCAAGAAAGGGGAGACAGGGGGAGAGCAGGAGATTAAAAGAGGGGAGGGAGAGAGAGAGAGAGAGAGAGAGAGAGAGAGAGAGAGAGAGAGAGAGATCCCGGTTGTAGTATCGTAACCCTTTCTCAGTCTTCTGGGCATGCTCGCTCCTGCTCAGGGGAGAAGGAAAGCGTTCACATCAGATAAAAAATACACAAGACAAGGCTGATAGAAGAGCGAGATCACTGCTCCCCTCTGAGACGGCTGGGGAAATATGTGCAAGTGCAAACAGTTTGTGGGAAGACTGCGGTTTGAATTAATGCATGAAGTAAAAGAGAAAAAGAATGGAATAAATGAGTGGGGTTATCAGAGGATGAAGCATAGAAGGAAGGATGGATAACATTGATAATGCATAGCTGGTTGAACGTTTATCCAAATTTACCAGGGTCACCTTATACAGGACAGGCCTCAAAAATCCTGAATGTGTTTGTAATAAAACACTGTCATAGTTACCACTGACATTGGAACTGAACCGTGAGTAACTTTTTAGCAGCATTGATAAGTTGTTGTTCAATCTAAGTAATTAGAGAGTCTTTTCATATTTTTGGTAGTTCTGTTTTTTTGGTAAATCCCTTAGGTAGGACATTGGACCACTCTCCATTAGTCATTCTATTTATGCGCAATTAGTCTTGTAGCTGTAATCAGGGACATAAGGCAAGGTTACTGAGTTTAACCACAATATGTCATGTTCTATTGCAAACAGCAAAACACATCACTAGCCTGGTTTCCATCCAGCTGTTGATAAGTTGAAATGACACAGTGATTAAGTTTTAGTCCGATGTGTAGAAGAGAGAAAATGAGCATGGCCCCTGTAAAAACCCATCTTTGAAATATAAAGCAAGTTTAAAGAGAAAGTTTGATGTTTGGCTTTTGTTGGTTGTTTTGAAGGGCTGTCACTGTTATTGGTTAATTTAGCCACAATTATGATGTTTATTTGAGTATTCAAAAAGGTACTGTGTACTGACACACTGAATAGATTGTGTTAACATTACCATAGTTGCACATTATTTGAAGTGTCCAGTGTACATGCTTGCATGGTTGTAAAAATAGTTTGGGATTTTAAAATGGAATCTCAACATTTGTTCATTTTCACTAAACAGTAACTATGAAAGAAAGCAATTTTGGGCAATTGCAGACATTTTTGATTTTATAGATAAATCAGCTGACTTTCTACTTTAACATAGACATCTTATTTTCCACCAAATACAGCATTTTACAATGCTGTATGCTCTTTGAACTAATTCTTTAAACAGTCATGTTTTTAGAGGGTTCGCAAACAAGTGTAGGTGTAGCCCTAAGGCAAGTTACTAAAATGCCTTTGGAGTATTATCTCTGAATACCTCAGCTTGTGGAACTATGTGATGGAATATATCATTGATAAACTAGTGCTGCTACAAAAGCACTGTTATAACATTTTAGAACATCAATCCCACACAAGTGGCCAGGTTTGGAGTTGTCGGGGCTCCAGAGGTCAATGCATTGGTAAAGATGTGGAGAGAAACAAGGTTTTAAACCATGCCAGCAGCCCAATAACCAAAGGCGCATGGTAATAAAACTTGAGCCGATTGGGCCGTTTTGGAGATGGATTGATGGCCATGGGTGCTGTTGAGGAGAGGGAGGGATTAACGAGGTACTTAAGCCTTGGGTAGAAGTGTGGGGGGGGTGTTATGTTAGCATGAGGGGTGTTTCAGTTAAAAGCGAATCCACAGTGCCTGCAGGACTGCAGTAGTCAGTTTTTGCATGGAGAGAGGGGGCACCGGCACCCATAAAACACGAAATTGTATCACTTAGCAGCTGAGTGAGGAAAAAAATATGTTTGAACTTTCAGACATAAATTCCACACAGTAAACAGGACAGAGGGAATTTTACACAGTTAAATTATGATGAGGGGTATCTTTCTGCACCCACATTAAAACCACCATCTCTCTCTCTCTCTCTCTCTCTCTCTCTCTCTCTCTCTATCTATCTATCTATCTGTCTGTCTCTCTGTCTATCTGTCTCTGTCTTTAATATATTTTACTTGCTGACAACACTGTTTACACTACAGCTCTACAGTAATTGATTTATCTAGAAGCGACTGAAACCTATTTAATAAATAATGATATTTTAGGTATGCCACTGCAGCATTACAGAAAAAGGGTGATTCTCATGTACTTGCCATGCTTGACATTAGGGCTGTCATGATTATTTAATAAATCTGATTACTCTTTTGTGTATACAATTAAAAACCGTAAAAGATTTAAATGTTCTCTTTTAGTGATTTTGCAATATTTAATTGGCAGTTATATAGGGAATTTGGATGTAAATTCTTCCATTTCCCCATGGTACAGTTCTGATGCTTATGTGCCACATGTCGGCACAGCATTATCTTGTTCGGTAATTTGTGCTACAGCTCTTCAATGAGATTGGACAAGACGGACTAGCTTTCACTCCCCAAGCACATCAGTGAGCATTATGTTCCCATGACTCTGTTGCCGTTTCAGTGGTTGTTCTTCCTTACCCCTTTGGGTAGATACAAACAACTGCATACCAGCAACAACCCATAAGACCTCCTGTTTTGGAGATGCTTTGACTCCTTAACCTATCACAATTTGGCACTCAGATCTTTATGCATGCCCATTTTTCCTGTTTCCAACATTTTCCTGCTTATTACAACCCTTAACAGGTGCCACTGTAACAAAACAATGTCATTCACCTCACATATCAGTGGTTTTAATGGTGTAATTAATTATTATATAATAATGTCACTATGGCATTTTGTTAAACTCTTGATTACTAGATTTATTATAAGCACAGTTGTCTCAATTTTAATATAGTGGATAGTGACAGCCCTAATTGGCATACTTGAACTTGTTTAATAGATGTTATTGACTGCTAAGTCTATACAGATGATCTAAACTGGTTTATGCAGAGTATTAAATACAATGTTGCTTTAACTGCTTTATATGGTGGCATGGGTACATAGATGTTTTCACTGTGCACCCATTTGGAACTCATCTTCTTTTAGAAGGAACTGTCACTGGCATGCGGTATTTGCTGTTGGTAAACCATGCAATCTTACATTGTTTTTCATACTGAAACTAAAGTTGTTTCCTCCAGCTCTTTATTTTTCTCTTTTATGTGGTCATGCACACACATACTCTTTCTTACACACTATCAGAGACACCTTCCCTCACTTTCTGATCTCTTTAGACAATGTTATCTATGAGCCGTGTTTCATATAGGCCGGTAGCAGTGAAAGCTCTTAGCTTTACATCCCTTGATCAATATGATATGCTGCGAGGTGAAAGTTTGCTCTTCTTTAAGCACTCTCCCCCCACCTGACAGGTGAGAACATATTGATCATTTTATTCTATTTGCCGCTCCCCTCACTGGCTCTCACCTCTGCAGTCGATACAACAGGATTGAGAGTCTTTTGACCCCTTACACCATCCGCGCACACATACTATTCTCATAGTCTTGTCCTAAGTGAGCCCCAGATCTCTGATATAATTTTGATTAATCGTACTTGCCTCCACGGTCATGGTGAGATGGTACATCTGTGTGTCCTACATGTGTATGGATGTGTGTGTAGGTGTTGGATGTCACCCACATTGTCAGATAAAGGTCTGCAGGATCGGTCAAGGTGGTGTGTGTCTGTGTGTGTGTGTGTCTGTGTGTGTCTGTGTGGATATGTGTGTATTTTTGCCCCTAGCAAGGACAGATTGTGCCTCTTTTTGAGGTCAGTGTGGCCATGGAACTGAAGCATAAAGACAGGCGACCTTGCTGTAGAAGCCACTCCACTAAATTAGCCTTGGTCCAGGCATTTCCCACCAACCCCACCATTTCTGCATCTCAGTTTGCCCTGGTAGAGGTAAATGAGTGTAGAGAGCAGAGACAGGTTAGCGGCTACAGCCCTCTTTACTCATCTGCAGAGAGATAGAGAGATAATTATTCTGTCTCCAACTCGCATGGCATGAAAAATGCATAGCGCTGGGGTTGAGTCTGCCTATCAGAAGGTTAACTCTTCCTACGCTTTGTTTATGCTTCAAATGAGATGCTCTCAGACACCAGCTTTTGTTGTTTGTTTGTTTGCTCAACTTTGTTTGGGTGGGCTGTTTGCAATGAACTTTTGACCCCGGCTCGTTATGTTTGACTAAGTTTCTAGCACCGATCGGAAACTGGCCACCTGTCCGCTAGTTACTGCGACCGTTACTTTTGGCTGCTTTTACTGTATAAATCATTCTGTCTTTGTTGTTGTTTAGCTTCTTTATAGAGTGTTTTTTAGAGAGAGTATGAGCGTATTCATGTAATAAAAGGCAGTCTGCTTAACAAGGAACACACAAAATGGGAATGTTTCAGTTGCATTCAGCTGTCTAAAACTTTTTTGTTATTTTGTTTTATTTGTGTTGTCTCTTTTTTAAAATCAATTTGTGCAGATACACATAATAGAATGATGTCTACACTTGCTGAGGAATTTCTTCACACAGGATGAGAAGCTGTTAGTAAGACCCTTTGGATACCTAGTTATCTTTCAATTTGCCAGTTTAGAGCTATGTTTCCTTCTTCTTCTCTCTTTTTCTCTTACTTTCTCACAATCACTCCTAGAGCTGTCCAGACAGTCCAAGGCCAGAGTGAAGGCTTGGACTGCAGAGGGCTTTTTTATTTCTCCTTTGAAGATACTTTCTCTCTCCTCCACTCTCTCTCCATCTCTCTCTCCCTCCCACTCTAGCTTCTGACAAATTGCAGTCTCATCTACACTCCATGCTGCTATCATAGCACAGCTGGACTTTTTGGGGGGGTCAAACTCAGGTCACAGACAAACTACAAGAGCCACAGAATAGAAAATACCTTGTTATTCATGCAGATAGTACTTGGAGTTTACATAAAGTTTTTTATGCAGTCATGACCCATTTATATGTTGTTATTCTTTATAATCTGCTTGTAATTAACTGTTGCAGTTGCTTTCACGCATGATAGTCTAAGCATATTATGAACAACCAGTGCCAACCTTTCCAAAACTGTACAAGCCCGTATGATTTGGAGTCTTATTTGTTATCACAAAACCAAATGAACCATTCTGTCTTATCAGTGACAATGTGTGCCTCGCCCCATCAATTCTTTATCGTCTGTGGGCTGGGGGAATCCCATACCTTTGCCCTTGTGTCCTCCTTCCACTGTCTGTACTGAAACAAACAAGGGAAATCCAACTTAAACAACCTCCCAGTACAGAGAGGCCGGGCCCCGTCATTGAGGCTCCCCAGCCGGCTCCTGGCCGGGCCCCTGACGCAGGGAGCAGCGCAGACAGGAGGTCGTTCGGAAGTTCCTGTCAATTAGTGTCCTCTCCGTCACCGCAGCCTGACCTTCAGCTGACCGCCATGCTTCCTCCGGCCCTCTGCTGAGTAAACAACAACGTCCCCTTCATTTGAAGCCCTGCCACAGAGCCAAGTGTAATAACATCACTCATGGGTTTGATGTGAGAGGAGGACGTGTGTGAATTCGTGTGTCTGGTTATGTGGTTGAAGGTGTGTGGTGAAGAAGGGAAGAAGCTATAACATGGTGTTCTATTGGTTTCCTTTCATGGTGTAAGATGGGGATCTCCAGACTTACCAAGGAGGGCAATATGGCAAAATTTTATGACAACTGACCATTATAAGTGTTTATGCAGGTTTATGTCATTTGTCATTAAACATTTATGTACATGTCATATAGCCTTACAGTAAAAAAACGAAGTACAGGTTAAAGGGCCAATATAGTTACTTTTAAAAATAAAGCAAAACAGTGAGATGATAAAAATGGGCTAACATTCAGTTGGTTACTTACTGTGGAGTTTATGCAGTTATTTTCCACCTCTTAAGTGTACTAATTAATGTTTATAATGTTAATAATTTTATTCCTTTTAATTAGTAGTTATTTTATTTAATTATTTAATAATAAAGTTGTTTGCAGCAGTTGAGTTGTTGGTTATACATTAAGTCTGGAATTTCTTGAAGCTTCTCTAAAAGAAGGCAACAGAGTATTTATATTTCTTAAGTGCTGATAAAAGTTCGGAACTAAATTTTAAACATATGAACACCACCAACATCCCGACAACAAAGGAATGGTCAACTTAATTCCATCGTGTACTTAGTACAAGTAGTGCCTCTCGTACACAAGTCACCATTAAGGCTCACGCACCCCAGCTTTCTCTCCATACGTGCACACGTTAGCACACACTCTGCAAGGGTTCGTCCCCTGGTCGTGCTGAGTGTGTGTGAACCCCATTAGCACATTCCCAGATAGCAGCCAGGACCCTCTTATCTCCATCCACCCATTAATTACACTTTGTTCCCCTAAGTGATCTATTTCTGCTCCACCCCGCCCCCACTGCCCACTCCAGGCCTATCTCTACTACCACCCTCCCCCTCAAGATAACAGAGCTAATGTGGGCCTAGCAAGGTCAGCCTGCCTGACTAGCCCATGTGAAGCGTAGTGCCATACATTAGCTGCTAATGCTAACATTGTCATGTCTGCCACCCACCATATATGGGGCAACTTTGAAGACAACTCCCTAATTGCAAACAGCTAGTTGACAGTCACAATGTTTGATGCCTACTCAGGCTGAGAACATTGTCTTTACTGGAGAACCATGGTTTCAAGATTCTTTACAGCTGAATTCTGAATAGTTTTAGTCTTTGGAACCAGTGATGAGCTGCATGAGTTGAACAAACTTGTATTGTGGTTATATTGATACATATTGTGGTTGTGATTAGCCAACTTTCTTTTTTTCCAATATGATGGATTTTGTTGAGTTGAATAAGTGAGTCACCAAAACACTCAAGGACACGCTCATGTGTCAGTGTAAATGTGGTCTGACAGTTTAAAAGGACTATTTTTGTTTTGAGGGCTTATTTGCATTTTACAACATTTTAAGATATCAGTATGGCAAAGGCTAATATTAAAAAACAGTACATTTGACAGGCTTCATCAGTAGCCTGGACACTTTTTCAAAGACCATAATTAATCCTGATTGGATTTATTTCAGTGCAGATTGTGAAAATTTCTTGCAGTGTTTTTGGACAGCAAAATGATGTTGCAGTAGTACTACAATTCTACAGTACTACAAAATATGGTACTGTCTATATAAATTAGTACCCCAAGGTACCAACAATATAAATACCCTCAGAGATACAGTGTGGTGCTTTACGTCCAATTGTGCATCTTCAGTATGTTACACTAGGTACAGAACATTTGTACCTTTTCAATACTTAACTTTAACTAGTGGAGAAAAGTCTGAAGTCAGACAGGGTGTGTGGAGTCAGGGCAATCTGAAAAGATATATAAACAGTCCAGGACAATTATGTTTTCTGATCAATAGTACTAAACATGTGACCATGCACCCTAGTGGTACCACCACAGTGACAGGATTTGTACCCTGAAAGGAATGTGTTTTTTTTTTTTTTTCAAACATTGTGTGATTACAGTAGGATTTGTCATCCAGGTCATTATATAGTGATTGATATATAGTGCATGATTTTGGACTGCAAATTTTAGTTTTCCTTGAGGTATGGTTTGGTTGTGTGGCTGGCATTGTTTTCTAATTTACACCTTATTGCATCACCCAATGTCTGTCAGTCACTCAAACGTCAATGTACAGTGCAACATCTCAGTTATGCATAGAATACGTGAGCTGATTCACCCAACATGCCCTTTTTTTTGCTCTCAGCCTCACTCTGTGTTCCTGTGAGACTTGTGGACACGCATCTCGGCCAAGCCAAAGACTGATCCTCCTCGCTCCAGTTTACACAGTGTCAATATGGATGACACATGTGCCATGGCTCAAAGACTAGAGAGCTTGTTTCTGTTCCTGACTCCTGCTGCTCCCTTTGTAAACACTCTGAGCCCCATGCCCTTATTTATGTATTGAGCAGTTATTGATTCGTCTTGTGCTTCTGCCCTCTCGCACTCACCCGCATTGTCTCTGAGTTATCAAGGTCCATGATTTTATAGGGTTTGCACTGTCCTACATGAGGCACAAGGACTTTCCATGTAAGACAAGCTCTGGTGGATGCATAGAAGATGCCTTGTGGATCCTAGGCACTTCTTTTAATTTATATTTTTATAAATTATATTTTTCTTCACTTGATACAAGCAGTGTAATAATTAAGTGTCATGGTTCAGGACTTTCCTCCCTGTGTAAATTATTAGGTTGTTTCTGAATGGATTTGGCTGGTTTGATACATTAATGTTGTTGCACATCAGTTCAGAGCTCATTCCTATCTTTAGAGGTGAGCTGAGCTATTTATGATAGCCCATTAATACACAATACTAACAGTCAAAACAGCCAGCACAGGAAGTTGCGATGTGTATTCCATGATGTTTTGTCTGTTTCTCAATAGGTTTATGTACATAGCCCAGACAATGGGTGTTTCCTTCTATAGCCTTCAGTGTGCGTAATGCTAGTGGTTATCTTATAGTAGATACCTAGACCATTGTGTTATTGAGATCAAAGAGTTATGAAGGATGTGCAATACCATGTGCCATTAAAGCTCCATAAGTGCTATATAAACAAGCTCTAAATATGACGTTACTTCGTCAGTAAACACTTACGGTGCCATCACAAATGTGTAAATGAAATTTGAAATTTTGTGGAGGCTTTTAGTCTTTTGTCTGCAGTGACAGCATCCGAAAATAAAATCTGCCACCGCATGTGCAGTTTTTTCAATTGATCCACTGAGTGTCATTGTACCTCCTTGTCACGTCCTATTATGGTAGGCTAAGCTTGTGTGAATTAGCTTTCTCGTAGGCCTATCTCTGAGTCGTATTGTACACAGAGACTGACGTTAAGCCTCAGTTCATTTGTTACCATGTGATTCCTCCTCCTTTCATTCAAAGGTTCATTCTTTTTTCTGTTTACCTGATAGCTTCAGGGAGTGACAGTCATGTCATAAAGCGCTGCTAGTGCTAGACAAGCAGCTGGGCTTTTTAATTGTTGCCAGCTTGCTCCCAGTGGATGGAAGTAAGTGTGTGTGTGTGTGTGTGTGTGTGTGTGTGTGTGTGTGTGTGTGTGTGTGTGTGTGTGTGTGTGTGTGTGTGCGTACATCCATGTAAAAGTGTGTATTACCCTCTCAGGCACTAAAGCGCTCTCTATGTCTTGTGTCTCACCTGAATCTCAGTGGACTGGCTGTCTAATCATCAGTTGAACTGTGAAAACGCTAACGCTAACATCAGTCTGCCTTGTCTACTTCATGAATATGCTAGCATGATGATGATTAGCCAGAGGAGCTTAGGAGCTGTTTGCTCTCCGGGCTTCCCCGTCACTCTCGTTTGCTTTTCTGCCTGCTCCTCCCCGAGTTATCTCTGAGATACGCAGACGTTTGAACAGGGCTAACTTAATCATGCTAATGTGGACTGAGGCTGTTTGACTTGCCAACAAATTAGACCTCAAATTAGCCTTGAAATCTTCTGTAATTTTGCAGCATTGTCAAGGATGCAGTTCTTTTTTTCCCTTCATGTCGACATGTGAGACATAACCGGAAGATTTTCTGAAAAGGATGAAATATATACCTTGAAACAAAGCACTCATACGGTCCACATACACTTACCTGCTAAGCACTAATGCTAATGCACTGTTGTTGTTTGACGGGGTCCAGAGCAAAATGAGAGCGGGGTGTGTATGAAATTCTGACAGAAGTATGGTTATGATTTGAATGTAACATACTTTGTACCTACCCAGGTGATCTAAGTTTAATCATGCAATTTGTACATGGCTCCATCATTTAGGCATACACCAAAAGCATATGATAACATACACTAACTCCCTGGTCAAATCAAGTAGTCCACCCACCGGAACACCCAGCTAAGGGTGAGGACAGTATGAAGGTATTGTATATAAATATGGGAGAACGGATCTATTAATTGGCAGTGTCAGAAGTGAAATAAAATGTTCAAGGTCATCATGTCCAAAACATAAGAAGATCTACTGGACTGAGTGGTGCTGGGCTGCTGATTGGTATTCAGACAATGCAGTTGCATTAGATATATTTTTTTATATATAATATATACATTTTCCACAATGCATCTTCATGATGCATATTGTCACTTTCTTGCCTGATGATTTTATTGGGACCATTTGTATTAAGTTGTCTTCTTTGTAACAAGAAACATCTTCCAAATAAAATAAAAAAAAACATTTTAGCCAGTAAGGACTGGTTCATGGACACTCTTTGGGAAAGTGCAGTGGACCACATATTCAATCCTTGCTCAGCGCAGAGCTCCACAATTTGAATAATGTGATAATGTGAGAAGAGAGTAGTGATAACTTCAGTGCCTCTCTCTCTCTCTCTCTCTCTCTCTCTCTCTCTCTCTCTCTCTCTCTCTCTCTCTCTCTCTCAGAGTAAAAAGAATTGCAAGTCCTCTCAGCAGGCCCTGAAGCCACTCGTTCAGCTTTTCTCATTTATGGTTGTGTAATGAGTTCTGCCTCTGTTTGCTCCAACGACAATAATAAGTAAAGTAATTAAAAGAGGCAGAGAGGGGGGGAAAACATTGGCAAACACCATCCCTTACATGGGCAAGTGTTGACAGCGAACTGCATTAAAGCAGTGTGACTTTTTGATGAAATTGTAGGTGCATGCATTTATGCGTTCTGTGTCTGCAAGTTTGAGTGTGTGTTTTTTTTAATACATTAATTTAATTACACCCAGTACAAACAAGACCTGCTTTTTGCCACAACAGTAATAACTCCAGAGTGTGCTCCTGGCAGTGGGCATGAAGTGGGATGCTGCATCTTTTTCAAAGGGAGAAGGGCTGTTGCATGGAGGTTATATGAGTAAATATAGATTTGATTAGTCGTCTTCTGAATTATTGCTTATGGCTGTACATTCTCCGTTACTGAGAGCCACGTTAGTACGATATGTAACATTGGCAACTCATCTGGTCTCATTAGTGTACAAGCTGAACACACTCAGATCCCTTTTCCCTTGGTCAGTCAGACAGGGCATGAAGCAAATATAATAGATGTTGGAAATCTGACTCATATGCCAACAGGGACTCAGACAGCAAACAGTTTATGTTCCCTTACTAGTAGCTAGGTGTATTCCACTGACAGCGTTACTGAAGCTGCTCAGTCCTTCAGCTCGTTTTGTAGATATTATACATTTATTAATTCAATGTGATGTAATTACCTTGTTTTAAAATCTACAGTGTATGATTTTATTTCATTTTTATTAAGATGTAGTTAATATTTATATTTGTAGATTTTCTGTGTTTTGGTGACAGCAGGGAAAGTGTACAAATATGTGCAAACAAAAAGGAAAAAACCCAGAGCTTTTATTTATTTATTTATTTATTTATTTTTCCATAATTACTAGCATCTTAGATACCATTATTTTCCCACAACTGTGTAATTAGGACATATCAAAATGCCCCCTAATGAAAGCAAACAATTTTGAAAATTAAATGAAATATGCCAGTCGTGTTCAATCAATTAAGAGACAGGTTTGAATGGCATGCTACAGATGGAGGCTAATTACAATCAGCACACTTTGATATTTTTTTTTCCTCTGGCTTGGAGAAATGTTTGCAGCAATGCTGCCACTGCTGATTCACCCTGTGTTTGTTCTTTGATGCCTCGCCGACAGCCAAGTTTGCCATTTGTGATTTGTTGGGTAGTGAGGTTAGAACTGCCTTTGTTTGTGTGTTTTTTTTTATTCTGTTTGTCCCAAAGAGTTTGTCCCAGTTATCCTGAAAGGAATCCAGTTAGACATTGATCTTCAGATTGACATATAGATTAGATAAATTTATGTGGATTAAACAGTGTATTATAAGC
>JBBPCX010000040.1:7287207-7299822 GCA_037974365.1 Hydrocynus forskahlii | reverse complement strand
TCTCTCTCTCTCTCTCTCTCTCTCTCTCTCTCTCTCTCTCTGTCCCTCTCTCTCTCTCTCTCTCTCTCTCTCTCTCTATTTTAAACCCTCATAAGTCCCCCGGATACATACTGACGTCCTTGGTAGACATTCTGAGTGTGCAGAAATAGTTAATAAATAGTTGATTTGCAAGAATTAACACGATGTGGCACAGGTTGTCAATATAAATGTAGTGTAGACGTGTGAACATGTGGTGACTGCCTGCCATTAAGGAGTTGACTGAAATGATGGCTGGAGTAGAGAAAAGAGAGGAGAAGAAAATGCATGGTGTTGAGTTAGATATCTCTTTCGGTTGTCAGTGGTGGTCCATGGGTATGGAATGCTAATAAGAACCCCCCTCCTCCTCCTCCTCCTCCCCCTCCTCCTCCTCCACCGTCTCTTCTCTCCCCTTCTCTCCTCTTTCCTCGTCCACCGTGTCGTCCAATTCCCTTTCTCTCAGCTGGCAGAAGGGATCGATAGCTGACCCAATGGTTTGGCCACTGCTTTATTTATCTGACCAGGCAATGATATTATCAGCCTTGAACGTTATATACAGCAAACGTCTTCCTAAATCAACACAAAGGGATCGCTTACACAGCGTTCTGGGCTCTCTCGCCTGGCTCGCTCACACCAGGCCCGACCACACACACACACACGCACGCACGCACGCACACACATACATGCACGTTGAGGCGTCGCCTTATGTTACGCTCACAACTGGGGATATTTTATATCCTGTTGTGTTGGATTTGATCCATGGCTTAGAGCTCTGCCTCGAAAGGAGAATTATGCAGTGATCATAGAGAATGTTAACAGTAAATGCAGCGTCATCCCAGGTCGCCTGCATATGGTCTCCTGTGCATGCATCTTTTTATATGGCATAAATAATAAAACATTATTATGATAAATGTTTCCTCTTCCTTCAGTTGAACTTGCACTTCACTGAGGCTTATGTATAACAAAACACTGCACATGGAATAAGATGGTAGATAGAGTAAGTATTCTGTTTGCACAATAGCAAAATTATTTTTTTGTATTTTGTGATTTTATATAAATGTTCTTTCTTCAGTTGAATTTGCACTTGACTTAGGCATTTGTACAACTAGACACTACACACTGAATGACACGATAGATAGGTAGATGAAGAAAGTATTCTGCTTGCATAATATCAAAATTAGTTTTATGCATTTTGTGATTTTATGTAAAAAGAAACTATGCGTGGAAAGACAGAATAATACACAGACAGTCAGACAGACAGGCAGACAGATGCATAAAAAGAAATGTGTAGGAAAGGATCAAATAAAATTAGTTTGAAAAAATGAATGGTGGCGCAATTATGCACTGTTGTGTGACTTCTTTTGAGGCATGTGCCAGTAACCCCCAAGTGCTTCGGTTCACCTTAAGAGCCCTCGCACGAGCGTCCCAGTCCCTCAGCTCCGAGCAGGAAACATCAGAAACCACACAATATGATCAAACAGGTAAAGAGTGTCATATAAACACTGGTCTCTTGGCCAAGCGGAGCTAAGCTAATAGATCTGACATACCTAACCCAGAGAGATCCTTTAACTTCCCCAGCCCATAGAGACCATTAGTTTCCAATAAGAAGATGATGTTTGGTGCCTTATTTTTCAGCTTGGTGTCGTGTAAGCGACGACAGACCAAAAAATAGAAGAGGAAAGAAATAGAACCAGACTTAAACACAACCTATTGCTAAAATGTGAGCATGCAAGTATATCAGTGCGAATCTAACGGAGGCCAAATAGCTCATTCTTCTTTGCAAGCCTGTATAGGCTATATATGATTCATGCTCCTTTATGGATAAATCTTTCTTTGTTAATTAGTAACACATTGCACGAATTCAGTCCTTAGCAACTATTGCTTTATATAGCCTCTAGTCTAACAAATGGAAATCTCAATAGAACGCGGTCTGCTTAGAATGCAACAGAAAAAAAAACCCAAAATCTTCGGGGATTTTGATCTCATTATTGCTCCACATGAAAGTGTTCTGAGCTTTATGCTCAATGCGATGGTCAACAATTTACAATGAGCATTATATAACAGCGTGGAGGTTCTACCAGCTTTTTTCCCTACACATGCGTTATGGAGCAAAAAGTGTAAGGTTTTGCTATCTATGCCACAGGCCAATATTCACATCACCCACACACAAACACACACATATGCAGGGTGACTTGCCGAATTTAAACATTGACGATTTACATGCTTTGTGTTACTACACAAAAGCTCCGTGGAATCCCCTTGGGTGTTTCAACGCCAGCTCCTGATAGCGACTAAAGCGACTATTTTCAATAAAAAAAAAAAAACTCAACTTGAGGAACATTGAAAAAAATACACGAGCAGTCAAAGAGCCATTGTCTCGGGTCCTTTGGGGTAATCAATCAAAAACGTCTCTGCTCTACGTGGTCTTACGACTGTTTTACTCAGAGAAACGTCTCCTCAGAATAGCGTGCATGGTGAGCGAAGCTTGCTTTAGTAATAGCTGTTAGTCTAATGCGAATAATTAGGCTGCGACAAAAAAAAATTGAAAAAACAGAAGCAGCATGATGCACCGTCTACTATTATCCTCTATCAGCCAAAAAGCATCGAGCTCTTCCAAAAGAAATGAAATCCATATTGTGATGGCTTCTATAACTACCCACTGCACGAAAATACCCACCAAAACCCAACTTTGGGTGGCATTTTACAACCCTCTTGCCCTCTTTCTTTTGAACTCTACGCCCCGCCGGCTAGGGCTTATAAGCGATCGATGATATGCAAGAAAAAATGCCAACGTCAGCTTTGCTTGGCACGTTTTTCTCTTCTTTCTTTTTTATTTCCTTTTTTTGCACAGAACCGGTCTGGAGTCATGACATGGACAAAAAACATCGCATTCTTCATTCTCTTGCTGTAGGTCAACCTCCGTTGGAACAGAGCGGAAGCACATGAGAGAAGACCACTTTCCAAAAAGTTCGCCCTCTCCAAAAGCCACATTTGACAAATTCGCTAATGCCGAGCGCAGACTGCAGCATAATCGCTCTCTGCGATACCAAAAAAACACGTATCATTTCCACCCCAGAACATGAGAGCTGGAGTGCAGATGTGGGAATACGTGTGTGTGTTGGGTGGGGGGGGGGGTCGTAGCAAGAAAACAAGCAGGTTTTTCTTTTCATAGTCGTGCCCAATGGTTTGAGGCCGAACACGAATTTCTCACTGTCTTTGTACAATACATCACATTTAGTGTTGCTATCGAGCGCCCTCCGCGCAGCGGTGCACATTTCCCAGATTGATCACGCATAACTGCTGCTGTAAAACACTCGTAGCCCCACAGCAAAATAACATTAGTGGGTGGTTTTTTGGGGGGACAGATTTTTCTCTTTCTCATCTGTAGTGACAGGCTTCGTCTCTTTATTTCTACGGAAGGCCTTTACTTCTCCCACTCTGTGTGTGTATGTGTGTGTGCGCCTATCTCTTTTCCCCTATCCTTGAGCAAGATTTTCAATCCAGCCTGGGAAAAATATTAAACATTAATGTGCTGAAGCAGGCGTAGATCTTTGAACCAGTCGCTAGCAACGTCACACAAATCGTATTCTGCGCTGTCTCCAGCTAATATACAGCTGAGAAACCAGCTAAAAACGGCTGAGCAGAATAGGATATAGACCAGTATAACGCATTTGCACGTCTCGTAAAAAATAGTCAAAATTCTTATTGCAACCTGCAGCTGGGTAATAAATACACAACACACACACACACACACACACACACATACATATATATATATATATATATATATGCATACAGTCATGTATATACACATTCATTCAGTCTGCATTATAAAGCAAAAAAGTCAAATTTAGTTCAACTGATAAGCCACCAGAAACCCCCCTGAACCCAAACCACATAACCACATAAAATGTGCTGAGAGTGAGACATAGTTGCCTATTTCTTTTTTAATAGTATAGTCACCATCACACAACTTCATCAAGCGACCCTTCTGCACAAGCATATCATGGATTGAGCAAAATGGAAGCAACAACCAATAAAAAAAGAAAAAAACAACGAAAATATCAAGACGAAACAAACAAAATGTATTTGAAAATGATATATTAAAAGTGCTTTTGATTTCTCATGTCTTTCCTCTTTGACTGATGATTGACTCAACACACGCACTCACACACACAACCAAGAAAAGAAAAGTTTCACCGGCGTCCTCTCCTTAAAATGTCCATGAGGTCAGTTTTTTTGTTGTTGTTGTTGCTGTTGTTGTTTTCTTTTTTGCCGCAGTTGCATGTCCATAGCATCATTTGGGAGGAAGGGGTGGGGAGGGGTTTCAACCATCAGTGATATTGTCATTGCGATTAGACCGTTTCTTATTTGTCTAAAATTTCCTTTATTTTTTTAAACGTTTTAAATTCTCACTTCAATTTTAATTCTTGGAGAACATAGCTTCAACAACATATATCGCACTCATTATAAGAAGCAAAAGGTTATATCAAAATCATTAGTATAGAATCACAGAAAAATCTGGTTTAGAACCAGAAAAAAAAATACAAAACAGATACATAGACACAGGACATTTCTTATAATTGCTTGGAAACATTACTTTCCCTCTAAGTCTTGATTCATTTTTTTTACTGCGCATATGATGTTTCTTCAATTTTATCTGTACGTAGTTTGTTTTTTTGTGTGTTTTGTTCTTTTTTTTTTTAGAAAAAAAGGAAAATAAAGACTAATATTTTACAAAATGGAGGCGTGTTCTTGATGGTGGCGATGGATTTACAAGGGAGTAAAGTCCAGTCCTTTCATCTTTTATACATTACGTATTCCATCTCGGTTCGAGAAGACAACAGGAGAAAAAGAACAGGAGAGAAAAAGTGTCTTCCAATGTGATCAAAAACGAGGTCCTATTTATAGTCTTCATGAAAGAGGGCTGTAGAGTTTTTTAGTCCATCTCTGTCTCTCTTTCTCTCTCTCTCTCTCTTTTTTGTCTTTTGTTTGTTTCACGCGCTCATTGGGATCATTGAATGGGCATGTAGGGCCAGTTGAAGCTGCTCCCAGATAATAACATATCCCTGATGAGGGTTTCAATGGGAGTTTTACCTACCAAGCGAACGAAGAACAGCTGTTCAATTACAGAAGAGGAGACGGTGCGAAGAGAAGGCAGCCGCAGCAGGAGCTTGCCAAAGCGGCTAGGCTGGTTGGGATACTGGCTTCTCACGTATTCCTCCAGAGCGCACTGGGACTTCTCCTGTAGACTCTCGATGTGTGCCGCGTCCGACAGGCCGCAAGCGTCTGCTCAGACAAAACAACACACACACACACGCACAGAGAAATAAGAATAACAGGTTAGTGTTCAGCATGGACGCTCCAAATCTGAGGTGAAGACACACTCACACACACACACACACACCACCGCAAACACCACGCCTGCATCACGCATCGCCGTTATTGTAAATAAACAAGGTAAGCGCACCACCCCAAAGAGCCACGAGACAGATACTCCCCCCGTGTGGCACAGAAGACACGACACACAAGCTGTAAATCAAACCCAACAGCCCACTGCGCATCCACTGTACATGTGTGGTTTTTTCTTTAAAGTTCCACTGTTGAGTGGGCAAAATGTACAAGAAAGGCTGCCATATCTGGGCTCAAACGTGATGCATATTTGAAAAAGGGGTTGGATATGGAATTATGACCTAATTACTCTCCAGATGCTACAGAGTCATTTCTTCTCCCTACCAGAAAAAAAGAAAAAAGAGGCCGTTGAAAACCATCCAATTTTATGACCAGAGGTTTGGTAGATGAGGCAAAGAAAAGGACTAAATCAACTATAGGTATACGTGTGTGTCTGTGTGTGTGTGTGTATGTATGTGTGTGTGTGTGTGTGTGTGTGTGTGTACATATATGTTGTTGAGACACAGGGAACACACACATACATACATATATTCCCTCTACTCCAATAATAGTTACCTAACGTTATAATATGTACGAATTATTATACAAAAAATATATAATTTAACCGAGAACATAGACCGCTAAATTCGGAGACACAGGTAAACAGTAAGTGAGGTCCAGTAAGTATTTACTGTTAATATATGATTTGATGGTCAATCACAGTTTACGATAATTTGTAATTATCCTGTAAGTTTGTAAAGTTTCTCCAAATGTGTATAGTGTAAAGGTGTGGCATCCCACCTGGAGTCACACCGAGGTTGATCTTAATTGCAATAGACTGTAACGCACTTGGGTTCAGCACAATGACCTTCTACACTTGTGAACTGTGAAGTCCAGGCTAAAATCTAGCAGTAATGTGACCTTATGTTCTGTTACTCAGACAGCAGGTAGCAAGCCTGTGAGGAAAAGAATCCTTTAGTGCGCAATTAATGGAGAGAAGTAAGTGGACGTTAGAAGAAGTTGTTAATAATTTATGGTTTTAGCTTAATAAGACACCAAACACACCCAGGCCCCACTGAGACATCCTGATATAACCATCCATATGTCTTGATCCACAATTTAAAAATAAGATCTCAATTTTAGAAATCAACACTTAAATGAAGTGCACTGGAAATTCTAAACTGTTTAGTATCAGGGCCCTTACAGGCCATTGTACCATCAGCTAAACTCAGATCTAGCACTGTACTGTGGTGTTTACTTGGCCTCTATGTCAAATGCAGCCGAAATGAGACGCAGTCTAACTAGATTCATTTTAATCTTTTTCATGTCAAGGCAGTTTGCAAAAATCCAGGTGCAAAAATTCTGAACGTCACTGAAAGCGACTGAATTGTAACTAAGGTCCATCTTGAGGCTGACGTCATTACTAGGAAGAGTGAATGGGAAATGAAGGTTTGAGATCAAACTTAAAAAAGAACTAAAACCAAGCAAACTGGCAAAACATGGAAAGGAAACAAACACTTTCCTTCAAGTACTTCCACTGGTAACACCGCATGCCTCTCTTAACCATGCCAGGTCATCCAATGCCCTGAAGACTGCGGCCTATTAAATCAAACCGTAAAGCTTAGCGCATTTAATACCTCTTTTAATGAAAAAGCATGATAACTTCAAATAAACTTGGCGACGAACGTCTCTTTAATGTCAGCTCCTCCACATGGCGCTGCAATGAGCCACAGCCCAGGAAACAGCACTCCATGAAATATTTCCTTCGCTGCCACCAATCAACCCATTCTGTGAGGGCTACAACAAACCACTCGAGCTGCTCACTGGGGTCTTTAATCATTATATATGATGGAACATTAACTTTTTTCATTAATTTACTATTGGGGTCCTGAGAAAATAAAATCACAATTTACAATAGTACAAGACGTTTGGTTGTTGTTATTTTCTATTCTTGAAGTACAAAAATACTCTCTGCAGAAATTTGACGATGGGTCATTTTATCAATATTGTAAACGCGTTTGAAACAGCGATATTATTACTGTTTAATGGGAATTTTATTAGGGTGTAAATATGTAGCTGGCGAATTTGACACAGCTCGTGTAAAAGAATAATATACATCTCTACACACTCTCAATGTTTTGAGGGGACTCTCAAGAAATGTCAAGAAAATGTTCACCCTGTGAGGATTTTGAGCGAGGGCTAAATCAGTTCTCCACCATGTTGTAATTCAGTAATTCAGTAGTGACCCCAAATAGCTTGTAAACAATCGCTTTTTGGAAGAACAGAAAAATAGATAGAAAATACTTCTCTTCAAATCGTGTCAAAATTTACTGAAACCTACATAACTATTATAAGACATATTTAATGAGTTCTCAGTGGCAATTTCTTTATTTAGCAGTCCATTTTTTAAATCACAACATGGACATTTAACATGGGCCTTTGTCTTAGTTTTTAGAATTCTACTCACTAGTCCACGGCCTGTTATAAATAAAGGCTGATTTAAATTGGAATGCTGTGGATGATGCTTTATAAAAATTACACCTAGCAGGTCTCGACGTGCACACTATACTTCTCAGAACACAAAAAGCACCTCGAGCTCAGCCTCGAGCACACACTCATACATATACACACACACACACACACACACGAGAGAGAGTCCCCTCACTCACCCGAAGTGAAGAGCACTATGGCCTTAATGCAGCTGTACTCCGCCGAGTCGACGTGCAGCGCCTTGAGCTTCTCCACCTGCTCCTGGAAGATCCGGATGTGGTCCATGAAGGCCACGACGCGGTCCGCGGACATGGGGGACGCGTGCAGGCCGGCGGCGGCGAGCAGGGGCGCCACGTGAAGGGGCATGGAGCACTGCGCCGCGTTCAGCACGAACAGCTCGCTCCACGTGAGTCTGAGCAGCGACACCTGGTCTGTGATCTGCAGGTCTGGGAAGAAAGGGATGTTTCGAGCCCACTCCACGGCGCTGAAGAGCAGGCGCGCGGCCAGCTCGCAGATGTTCTCGATACCCATGATGTTGTTGGGCTGCATGCATTGGCTGCCGTAGCGGGACGTCGGGTAGGGCTCGGCCCGCAGCAGCAGCGAGATGTATCCCGAGAGGTAGCAGTGGCCGTTCAGTGGGTCCCCATTCGTGAGAGCATACTGGCCCGGGTTCGGCTGGGTCGGGGGCATCCTTCCTCGCTGAACCGCTGACGAAAACAAAGAGAAGGAGAGGAAATGTGCATCCAGAACTGAGAAACATTCACGTGGAGCCTTTTTATGTGGAGGGGACGCAGACAATTTAAAAAAGAAAGATTCTGTATCTCTGTTTGCAGTATGTATGTATTTATTTATTTATTTAGGTCTATTTACAGTACAGTTTCCCCATAAATACGAGCACTTTTACGCGTAATATCTTTGGGATATCTTTTGAAGCTTTTGTAAGGTCACACATAGCTGCAGAGTAGTGTGTTTATATTTATATTCAGGAGTGTCCAAACAGCTAAGAGTGGCTACATACTCATACCCATACACGTACTGATATTTGATAGATTTTTTTTCTTGCTCTACATCACAGCTTAGTAACGAAAACGGTTCCCATCCCAAAGTTGCACTCATTTACCCTCCTCTAGCTCCTACACTAATTTACAGTACCTCCACACTCAACACTGAAAGCTTATTGGCCTTCAATACGCACACAAAAAAAGTGCAGATGTTTTATTTTCCAGCAATATTGGTAAGTGTGTGTGATTTGTTGTACAGGTCGAAAGGCCAATGGGTTGCTTTAAGATTTAGAACGAGCACAAAGGCCGCGCGTTCGCTAATTCGGATAAATGCAGATGTGAGCCGAAAAAATAGAGAAGAATTATTAGCGAAAAATCAGGCTGTACTACACTTTACTGATAGAAGTGCAGATGGTAACGCCATTGTTCACACAGCTTTGAGGCTGAAACAGGCCTCTAAACACACACGCACACACACACTCACCATATTTATACACACATAAACACACAGGCCAGGACTACTAAGGCAAACACATACAACTTCCCTTCACTAATGCAAAGCACTCTCGTCAATTTGAGTTGAGTGCAGGTGAGAGCACAGACCACACCATACACACTTGCACTACAAGCAAGAGTGTATGTGTACTGTCTCACACACAGTACACATACACACTTGCACTACAAGCAAGAGTGTATGTGTACTGTCTCACACACATATATACACACACACACTCTTTCTCTGAAACACACACACACACACACACCTCGAGTTCATGGATGGCTCTTACATCTCGTGCAATTGAGTTGAAATGGATGCACGGGCTTCATGCTATATCCAAGCCTGTGAACAGAACGCTTGCCATGTGTGTAGTGTGCTCCTACTGTCTTCGTGTCTGTCTACTAGGCAGCCGAATAATAATAATAATAATAACAATAATAATAATAATAATAATAATAATAATAATAATAATAATAATAATAATAATAATAATAAATTATAATGAAGACGTATACACACTAATTCTCTGGTGTGTATGTGCATGCAGAGCGCGACCTTTACGTAACAAGGCTCTGCAAGAGAAGCAATAGTGAGCATGTGCATGTGTATGTGGAAAAAAAGGAAAGAAAAATAAAAAATAAGAAGAAGCAACATATATTCACCTTCGCGCCGCATGCCCACTTTTAAACACTTCTTGAGCCGACAGTATTGGCACTGATTGCGATGGTGCTGGTCAATAGGACAGTTCCTGTTGGCACGGCATGTGTACGTTAAGTTCCTGCGCACGCTCCTCTTGAAGAAACTTTTGCAGCCCTCGCAGGTGAACTGGCCGTAGTGCTTGCCGCTCGATTTGTCCCCGCAGACAACGCACTCGATGTGCTGCTGGCTCTGCGCTGAGTTCTGGCTACCCTTGTCTCCGGCCGTGCCCGGGGTGGACGGTGGTCCTGGCTGACTGGGGGTCTGCGGGGTGTGCGGCGCAGCCGACGCCGCCTGCTGCTGCTCCCTCGCCGGCTGGGCCGCCGGGTTGGGCCCGCTAGGAGCTCCACCGGCCACGTCGTCCTGCGGATCGCGCCAGACGCTAACTACCATTGCCATATCTCGGGCCCAGGAAAAAAAGTGCTTTCAAGCGAACACGGCTCGCTCGGTTCTCGGAGCTTGGGTGATAGGGGGGAATGCAAGGGGGCTTCGGGGGTTGGGGGGAGAGGGAGGGAGGGAGAGAGAGAGAGAAGGAGAGAGAGAGGCAGACAGAGGGAGCTTGGACGAACGGGAGTCAAGCCGGAGCGGTCAATCTCATTGCAAAAGGAGTGAAAAGAGAAAGAGGGGCGATCGATGCATTAAAAAAATAATAAAAATAAAAAAAAATAAAAACAAAGAATGAACCGAAGGTGGATGAAGCAATAAAAAGCCCGATCAGGATACGCAGCTGTCGGGAGGCCAGTTCCACGGTAAATTGCAGTCAGCCATTCGGGAGCCTCGGTCGTGTGGAGAAAGCGAGTCCCAGCAAAAAAGAGAAAAAAGAAAAAGAAAACGATGAATTCTTCTTCCTTCTTTTTTATTATTATTCACGCAAAAACACCAAAAACACCTCAGTGCGAGTTGGTGTGGAGCTCGGCGCGGTGGAGGTCGGAGCGAAACGCAAAGCTCTCTCCGGCGGATCCGTGATCCAAAGTGCGGCTCGAGATAAATTCCTGTCCTTTTTTCCTCCCTTGCTCCTTTCTCCGTCTTCCTTGCGGCTGCTGGAGAGAAGGAAACGCCGAAGAGCGGAATTCTCTATCTATGTTCATGAATAAAGCTCATCTGGTCCAGCCAAAAAAAAGAAAAAGAAGAAGAAGAACAGAGAGAGCCCCCCAAAAAACCACACTCACGCACACACACACTCGCACACACTCGCACACACACTCTCTCGCACACACACCGACAACAACGTCGCCAACGAGTGCCTATGCAGTTTCACCTCTTCCAGTCGGAACGGAGCGAGGATAAAGAGCCAGAGCGAGAGAGAGAGAGAGAGTGTGAGAGGGAGAGAGGGAGAGAGAGGGGGAGAGAGAGGACGCAGCACAACTAATAGAATATGCAGGCGAGCAGAAGAAGGAGAAAAAGGTGAAGAAAAAGAAGAAGAAGAAAAGGAAAAAGAAAAAGAGGTTGAAGAGGAGCTCCCGAAGAAAAAAAAGAACGCGTTTGGACGGGAGGAGCGACGGAGCAATGTTTCCGAAACGGAGATCCGAGCGAAATGTCTGTATATAGTGAACTTTGACACTACTATTGAAACTGACACGTTTCTATGGAGATCGCTGAGCCTTATATGGTGCTCGTGTCAAGGAGCCAAGAGAGGGGCTGCTGGCGACTGATAATCAAAGGCGACTGACTGGTCAGAACCCTGCACGGAGGGGGTGGGTGGACGGGTGGGGGGTTTGGTGGGGGGGGTTAGAAAATAGGAGGCTAAGGTTAGCCAAGCCTCCTTCACTCCATTGGTTGGAGTCCTCGTTCCTTGCTACCTACGACTGTAGAGGGAGGGTTATTGTGTGTGTGTGTGTGTGTGGTGGGGGGAGTTGCTGTTGGGGGGTGTAAAGGGTGGTAGTGGAGGGGGGGGGGCGTAGATGGAGGTGGATATTTCTGACAAGCACGAATTTACGCGATTTACTTTGAAACCTGTTTAGAATGGACCGTCTATTGTGTATGTTGGAGAAGAAACACCCACACACTAGAATTAAAAACAAGAACAACAAGAACTAGAACCTTAAAGAGGGTCCCCTTAAAGTTTTTAAGGGGATAAAGCTTTCGTTGTGTTGGTTTTAAGGCTTAAACGCGCTCTCCGCATCCTGGTAAGGGGCTCGCACTGCTCTTACCGAGAGGATGCGAAAGGGGAGAGAGAGAGAGAGACTTACAGAGAGATAGAGAAACATCGAGAGAGAGAGTACAGCCAGGGAAACGAAACTGCACGGTGAAAATACAGCCATGAATTAGGCATAAAGAACCCAGCGGTGCTGGGTCTAACGGTCTAACGGTTCTAACGGTTTCAGATCGTGATTTCTGGGGTGTTCTGCTTCGTTAAAGACGGAAGATGCCGGTGGTAAACGGACAGCAGAGGGGCTTTATGTGCATGAATACCGAAGCCCTGCGCTTTACAGGCTTATAATGTCTGGATGGGGCTGCCATCTAGCGTACAGTAGACAATTACAAGCAAATGGAAGAGCATTATTTATTGTTATGTCTTTATTG